>CABFVZ010003129.1:41403-57658 GCA_902151445.1 Timema monikensis
AAAAAAAAAAAAAAAAAGCTGTACACAAATAGTTTAAGTGCAAACTATGAAATATTGTACCTATTATATTAATTCTACTAACGGCTTCTCCTATGTAAACTTTGCATCCCATTGTTTCATATCATATCCATCTCTGATTGGACACTTCAACGCTTCAAGCCCAGAGATGAAAAAAATAGAAAATAGTATATCCTTTCAGATAATTTGACACGCCAGGCAAACCGACGGGTTTAAATAGGTACCTATTGTAATATCCTTAAGTACTGATGAACACCTTTTTGTATAATTTTAATCCACAGATAAAACCTTGACTTTGCTAACAACTCTCGCTTAATAATGTGAGGGAGTGTGAGGAGCGCGAGAAAAGATACCTAAGTGTTTTTGCCGTTTTCACATCAAAACATTTTTTTTTGCCATTGGTACACCTGCAAAGACATAAATGAGGAAAGATAAAAGAAGTAGCGGTCAACATGAGGAATAACTATGTCTTGCTTGCCAAACTTTTTAACCTTAAACCTTGAACAAGGTAAGCAAATTGGGGTTCCCAGACACCTCCAACAACTACCACCAAAGAAAGTGGTTCCAGGAAGACAAGCCAACTAACAACGCAATACAACCCTAAACCTAGCATGAAAGCCAGTGGCGGCTCGTGTATAGGCACTGCTGCAGCACCCCCTCGATATTATCGATAACATTTAATATAATGAGTCCTTTTATCTTTAATTCTTTCTTTATTTTTGTAGTATAATATATATTCCTTAATCTTAATGTCAGTAATTCAGTAGCCATCTCCCAGTTTATGAAAAAGATACAAAAATCTTTGTATGGAACTGTGCGCTTCACAGAGCACTGTTGCTATCGCAGTGCCGCCTCTGGCGTGATGGTGGAAGGAAGTTTTTTTTTACTCATCGTGTGTTGTGCTTAAAAACTGTGTACCATATTCTTGAATGTGATAAAGATGTAGAAGAGTGTATAGTTAGAGTATTATTCTGCTTCCAGCTATTCTATTTGATTAATTTTTTTTCGGTTCTCTTATTTAAGAGAAAGACTAAATGCGCTTGCAGTACTTTCAATGTCATCCAGAGATCAAGGAGAAAAGAATGGAACTTTTTGCGCAAATTAAAACAAAAAGAATGGATTTCATTTTTAAATGAATAGATCAAGCTTGAACTGTAACAATTTAAGTTAAAGTATTAAAGTAAGTTATTATTTTTTTTAGAAGATTTTATCAAGTTCCTGAATAAATTTTCTTTTTATACATGTTTTTTTTCCTTTTACACAATTTTAAAACAGATGCTAAACATTTTCTGGAGCAGCCTCCCCACTAATTTTAGCTACGAGCCGCCACTGATGAAAGCTGTGACATTAATTACCATATATTTCCTTGGATGATGCAGAACTGATACATCTCGTGCGTGCTTTATAAAGCCAAAATACTTCAAAGGACGACTACTACTTCAATATCGTCTTGTCCAAGACTGGTTCGACCAGTTTGGAAAAAGGGTTTACATTCATAGTTCCCATTATAAAAAACAGAAAGGTCATTCAACCATCAAAATTGTATTGCATTATTTTAATGAGTGTATAAATATAAGCTCTAAATAGTGATTTATTTATTTCAATTCATTACAATTATCGAGTTATAAGTAGTCAAACTTACTATTTTATCCATTTTACGTACTTATTTTAAGGTAAAGTAGTTAATGTATGGGGATTAAATATTATTCTAACTAGACATGCATATGAATTGTATGCAATGAAGTACTTACAATATTTTAAATAAAATTAGTTTTTAATTTGTAAGCTATTTAATAGTTGTAAAATTACATAATTTTTGATCTTATACAAATATTTTTCGTTTTATACCCCAATACTTCGATTTTATATCATTTTGTACTACATTTAATGTCGTTATTTCAAATTTGTTTGGTTTATTAGTCTAACTACTCTTTTGTTTCATTATTTACACCGCGTTGATCAATGCAAACGTAAATTTTTTATGTCCATTTCCTGAAACTTCTTGGTTTGACTGTACCTACCGATAACCCAGACTAGCCGACCAAGGAAGGACCGGGCTAACCCGGTCTCCGACTAATGACTCACCTTTAAGTGCTTTATATATATGTAGCACCGCGTCTTACTACTTGAGTGACAAGTTGTGACATTTATTTTGTCTCTTTTTCCTTACTCTAGTAATTTGGCACTTGAATAATATTGTACTGTGAAGTTTTATTCTTCAACTAAGAGTGTCAAAAGGAACTCATCCTTTGGTACATCAAAACGCGTATTAATTTTAGACCTATAGTTTATCTGAATATTACAATTAACTTCATGAATGTATAAAAATGAGTCCATTTTATTACTGGTTATAAATTTAACATTAAAAAGATCTTAAAAGTTTTGAAAATATATCTAATGTCGCATGAGTACTGCATTTCTTTAGACATTTTCTAAAAAAAAATCATAATTTGGCGTGTTTATTGAACATGGCTAAGTTCAACCCTAAAACTTAAATGTGCATAAAAACCAAGAAAACGAAACAAAAAGGCGAAATCGAACACGAATCGTTATAAACTTAAAACAATGAAATATTTGATACCACGATGTTTTCAGGTACGTACAAGGCCGCATATGGGGGGGATTTTCAAACCCTCCACAAAATTTTATGAACAAACTATACATGACTTTATTTATGATTCAAACAATATAAAAAATTAAGATACAAATACAAATTAGGGAGCTGTGCAACCATAAAAAGCACTTCGGAGAGCTACTAGAGGTGTTTAATATTTAGAATTTTTCCTATACTTCAGCAATTAGGGGGTTATTTTGCCAAAAAAAAAACACTTCTGATAGCTTCTAGAGGTGTTTAATATCCAGAATATTTCCTAGCCTTCGGCAGCTATGGGGTTATGTCGCAAAAAAAAACAACACTTCTGATAGCTTCTATAGGTGTTTAGTATTCAGAATATTTCCTAGCCTTCGGCAGCTATGGGGGTTATGTTGCAAAAAAAACAACCTTGAGATGGATTCTAGAGGTGTTTAGTACTTAAGAATTTTTCCTAGCCTTCGGCAGTTGCGATGTTATGTTGCAAAGAAAAAACTTCAGATAGCTTACAAAGGTGTTTAGCATTTAGAAATTTTCCTAGTCTTCGGTAGTTGTTCCCAAAAAAACTTCAGATAGCTTCTAGAGTTGTTTAATATTTAGAATTTGTTCTAGCCCTCTGGCAGTTAGAGGATATGTTGCAAAAAAAAAACCACTTCAGAGAGAATAAAATTGAACTCGGGATCTTAGCGCGTCAATGTTCTAGCACTGAGTTATCCAGGATTCGTCCCTCGCTCATGATCGCATATCCACGCGCACTGACGATATAAAAGTGTAGTCAGTTTAGTCAGTGCAGACTATAACTTATGTAAATATTATAGTATAAGCCTTTATCAAAGGTACAGCTCTAGATCACATGATTTGACGTATGAATTAGTGAACCCATTTCTAGTTGTCAAATAATGATCTTCCTATTAAAATCAGTCTAAATCATACATTCAACTTATCCACTAAGAATCTTAGTTTGAATTACAGCTTCAACTCGGAACCCACTGTTGTTTGTTGTTCCGGGGCCTGGTTACCAGTGGTTTATAATACTCCATTGTTTGATGTCCCGGAGCCTTGTTACCAATGGTTCATAATATTCTATTGTTTTATATCCCGGGGCCTTGTTACCAATGGTTCATAATATTCTATCACCCGCCTCGGTGGCGTAGTTGGCTAACTCGCTAGTCGTGTTGAGCCCGACTGCTGAGGACGGGGAGATCGAGGTTCGAATCTCGGTCGGGTGAACTGGGGGTGGTTTTTCCTAAATGGTTTTCCACTCTCCCTCCACGCAAATGCAGGGTCACTTCCTTTAATTCAACCTTCCCAATTCCTAATCCATTAGCGTAATTAATAATAATATTCTATTGTTTTATATCCCGGGGCCTTGTTATTATTATTATTATTAGCACCGCGTCTTACTACCCATTCGGGTTATACGCACTTACGCTAATGTGTAATGGTAGGGTGATTGTGAGATGAATTGAAGGACCTACAGTTTAACGTGGAATCCGAACCACGGTGGAGACCTGGCATTCCTCACATTCACAAGATGTATTGTCAGAGGTGAAGGAAGGGTTTGGTAATCAGGTAAATCTTTGCCGGGACCGAGGATTGAACCCCGGCCACCAGCATAGAAGTCTTGACACCTTACCCCTAGACCACCAGGTCACCTCCCGGGGCCTTGTTACCACTGGTTCATAATCTACTATTGCTTGATGTCCCAGAGCCTTGTTACCAATGTTTCATAATATTTCAATAATCCTTATTAGATTAGGGTTGAGTAGTGCAAAGTAATTAATATGTTTACAGATGGCCATTTATTTGGATTAAAGATAGATAATCAATACAATTTACAGAATGTGATTTAGTTTTGACAAGTTTATTTGAATGATAGAGGTTAAGAAGGGTCGCCAGTTACTGCCAGTTACAGTATTCTGCCAGTCTCACCGGTCTGTGCTCTGACCTGTCGTTGGTTAAACTTCTTTCTACACTCTCGCGACAGTCCACACTACAGCTCGAATCAAAAAACACAGGTCTTTTGAGAACTCGGGGTGCCCGTGGAGAGTTTTTACCCACACTAAGGGTATTCCCCCAGGATAACCATCGGTTAAGTAGTGGCAGGTCGCAAAGCACTGGGAAACGGACTTCCTTTTATGGGCCTCCTTCTTTCTTCTATGGTCTAAGCTTGGGGTATTTATATCCTAAAAAAGCCCCCACCCCCCTCCCCTCTCGTTTATGGTTATGTCATAACTAATAATAGTTTATTTTGCAACTTGTGCATAACATAAGATAACAATAACACGTTTTTTGTTTTCACTCGAGACAGCTGATGTTATTAATGTGCTGACATTGAATGGTTTTACCGACAATAATTAGCTACGTCATGTTTGAATAGCTTTTAGCCACGGCAAAAGGTTGCCAAGCTCTGACAATTCCTTATTTATATCCCATAAGCGTACTTTTATTTATTCATTTATGCGTGTCTGGGTTACACATCATTCGTAACCCAGTTGGTGGGTTAGCCGGTACTTATATACCATTTCACCAGGGGACGCCCGAATTTACTGACCGTACATTCTTTCTGTGGGTGTTATTTTCATGTCCCGATGAGATAAGATGATAGTGATACTGAATATAAGGGTGTGTAACCAGTGGAAACTCTTAAACCTAACTAACCAGAACCCGATGACTTTTAAGATAATTACCCTTTCGGGAAAAATACCCATGGCACCACCCGGGAATCGGAACCGGAACCCCTAGGTTGTTAGACAGATGCGCTGACCACTATACCACAGGGCTGGTTATAAGCGTAATCAATGAGAGAGAGAGAGACTTTATGAATCGTGACTAAAAAATGCTTCTCAACTGCATGGTAAAGAGTGTTTCCTTACCGACTGGACCCCAGGACACACTCGGCCATGGTACTCTTACTCTCCAACACCGGGCAGTAGGTGGAGAACTTCTTGGTACTGTTTATCTTGTCCACCACGCAGATACGATCTGAAACAACAATAGTAGTGGTTCGACATTGTGAGTCATACAATACAACAATTTATAAATGTATACAGACTGGCTCCACTTTGTAAATTACTTTCGTAGACAGTAAATATATGTTTAAATAACAATCACAAAACACTCTCTTACATATTTTACTGTGGGTTGTTGATGGCACCTGGCCCGGGGGGATTACACAACCTCATATCCGAGACTATCCTGCCATTTTTATTTTCTATAGACTTCTTGGAGAAAGAAGTATTGTGATTGTCAACAAAATTTGATGAATACCCATGTTTTATGACTCCCTGAAAGATAAATAGTGGTTTTCGTGAGCCATCTGTGTCTTGGTGTCTATCTATATAGGCTTTGAGCCTAAACCATTTTAGTGAGAGGGCTAAAAATTTGTTTCTAGGGTTTTCATAAAGTTATCCTGAGAAATATTTGGAATTAGATATCTAACTTTAAAAGTAATGATAGTTTACTGAAGGGCAAAACAGAGAAAAATATTTTCTCCAGATCCGGGAAGGTAATAAAACCCGATTCAAAATAAAACATAAATTCTATATGAGCAATTTTTTGAATGTTATATTAAATATGTTGGAAGTACTAAAACACGCTGCCTTAAAATGGGATGGAGATGATTGGGTGGATAAGAGCCCCAATAAGGCCCGTTGACACGATATTAGTTGACTAATGCAAGTACATTAATTTGGCTGCGCGCACACAGCTTGCACCGTGTAAACAGACAAGCTCCACTTGCAAGTGAAAAAGTTGGTCACCTTCCAACTTTACAAATGCAAGTAGACAATTCAAAATGACGGCAACTAAAAAAGTGTGGGNATATTCTCAAAAAGTGTTCAAAATAAAATGTTACCTAAATATTGCAAATGTCCCTTGTGAAAAAATGTTATACATAAGTTTATCAAACTATTATTTCCTACCAATCAACGTGGCATGTGTAATTTTTTTAATATACATTCAAAAATAATAATACATTGTAATGTCGTGATTATTTCCGGCAACATAATTTTCGTGGGTGACCTGGTGGTCTAGGGGTAAGGTTTCGGACTTCTATGCTAGGGTCCGGGGTTCAATCCTCGGTCCCGGCAAAGATTTATCTGATTGCCAAACCCTTCCTTCACCTCTGACAAGACATCTTGTGAATGTGGGGAATGCCAGGCCTCCACCGTGGTTCGGATTCCACGTTAAACTGTAGGTCCTCCGTTTCATCTCACAATCACCCTACCATTACACATTAGCGTAAGTGCGTATAACCCGAACGGGTAGTAAGACGCGGTGCTAATAATAATAATCATTTTCGTGTTATCAGCAAGTAAGGTCAGAATGGCCAGTGGTTTTCACACTAAATCACCGGCACGCTTTCAAATCTCCGTATTTGACACTTTAAACGAATCTTTATAAGTTCTAATCAATAATGTTCAGCCCATACACTTCTAACACTTTGTAGTTATTATTTGGCAACTTGAGTAGAAGCACAAGATACTATTATTGTCTCAAAGCAAACCAAATAGTTTATATCTAAACCAAACTACAAATTAATTTAGGCCTTTTTTAAAATATTTTAGGCCTAGTTAGAATTTAACAAGATATTTTGTTATTACTATACCAACATTTAAAACTTGGTTGAAAAAACCTGGGTTAGACCAATTAAAAAAATGCCCAAACGAGTTTGGTTGTATTGGGATTTATTGACCTTATTTGAGTTTAATTTTATTTACCATGTATGCTAAGTAAGTTAACAAATCAAGCAAAATATTTTAATAATTATTTGGGATCAATTGAAATATATTTTAATGTATTAAGGAATTAAGAACTAGGAGACATACTAATCACTAACTTTTTTATGTTGTCTATATAAAACAATATTTTTAAACAGGTCAACTAATTATGATAAATTTCGTTTACTGAAAAATTGTAATTTATCTGGCTGTCCATTCTTATTCTAAATTCCCCCTTCCTAGATCCTAACACATAAGCGTAATTAGTATATGCGTACAAATAACACGAACGAGAAATGAGACGCAGGGATAAAAAAAAAATTGCTCCAAAAAGAGTGACCAGTTAGCACCACTTCATTTTCAGGCATGTTTTTAGAAGCGATACTAATACAAGTGAAAAATGAATGTCAACACAACTAGCATGTTAGTAAGCTAGTAAACTTGCACTAGTCTACTAATACGGTGTCAACGGGCCTTAATGTACGTGTATAGCTCAGTGGTTAGAGCATTGGCGTACTAAGTCAAAGGTCCCGGGTTTAATTCCTGTGTCCAGGTGTCATTTTTCAATTTATAGATACCTTTGTATAATAAAATCTTTTATACTTATCCATAGATCCCCCAAGTACTCCCAGGAGATGAGGGAGTCCCATGGCCTCCCCAACACTTGAACAGATCACATCAATAGCTCAATATGGGGCTAAAATAGGATTCTCTCCCTATTCCCCCTGTATCGTACATTTTGTTACTTTGTTTGTTTATTTTTTAGGCTAGTGCTGATTTAATCAATTGGTTCAAAAGAATGCACGTCAAGTAGGCCTACCCCTAACAGAAATACATTCAGAGACTACTTTTTGAGTGTACTATCTTTTATTGACACTGACTGTACTGAACTAGTTTAAAAAAAAACAATAACTAATGTTTTTCTTCGATAGAGTCGTACGAGTGATAAGTACAAGTGATTGTAGAAACTAAGTAACAGAGGTAAGTCCCCTGATACAGTTTCACAACCAAGAAGCTGATAGTCGCTCCGTGGGGTGCACATGCACAGGTACGTACAGTAGCCCCATGGCTTCTTTGGTGCTGACTGACAGCTCACAGCTGACAGTTAACAGCTTTGAAAAATTACTATACCAAATTATGTATCCCTACGCTGAACCATATGGTCTGCAAAACATGTTTTTAGCAGCTGTCACTTCTGACAGTCAAAATTTAGGTGTATACCTAAATGTTGACTGTCAGAAGTCAGCTGTGAGCTGTCGGTCAGCACCAAAGAAGCCACGGGGCTACTGTAGTTTGTTGCCTCCACTCTTCTACGTCACACAGACCCACGATCGTTGAAAGAAAGTTTTGTGCCGTTGTCCTCCAGGCGAAGATAAACCGACAAATTCTGGTAAAGCCTAGTTCTGATAACGGCTGGGATGAAATTTGGTCTTCGTTAGGTACAAACGATTCGAAGTCCTCTATTGTGAATTACTTTTCGGTTACGTTGAGGTGTTAGTCTATGCGTAGTCTGTTTTATATAATAATATATGAATTAGAGGGACAGACGCTTGAATTCTCAAACACCACAAATCCTAAGGTATTTGAGAAATTCGGTATTTATTCAAAATAATAATATTTATGTTATCTTAATTGGAATTCTCAATTTTTATTCAGGAAATAGGCAGAATACATTTTACAAGCACGTGTAGAGGATTTTTAAATTTTTTTTTTTTACTGTCAAACCATTAAAGAAAAAGAAAACCACCTCAGTGCACCCAGCCCGGACTATAACCCCCACCTCCCCGTCACCTGTAAACCAGACAAGACGAAATTGACATCTTCGTTTGTGTGCTCACCGTTGAGGGTAGCTGGAAGTGTTCTCTACGATAGTTTCAAAAAAACTTTTAAAGTAGTTTTCATTGCCGCCACAATATATTTGTTTTTGTGTGGGCCTAGACTATTTTTGTAATGCCTACACACACACACACTATATATATATATATATATATAATACGATAGGATAGCTATATTCAGTTTTATCCACAATTCGTGCTTTTATCCAGATGTTATTTTATCAACCTTGCTAATATTATCACGGATAGCCGCATCCACGCAGGACTTTACGTATAGGCAAGAAATAAGAATAACGACTCTTGGTAAAGGTCCAGAAACGTCAAGCACACAGGAAAGTAATTAATGAATGCCGGAACTTTCCTACCAAGTGAAAGTTAGTACAGAAAAAAAAAACACACACCAGGACTATTTAAATACTCTGCACCATGATGAGTTGTACAGTAGCCCCATGGATTCTTTGGTGCTGACTGACAGCTGCTGAACACATGTTTTTGCAGATCATAAGGTTCGGTGTAGGGATACAATTTGGTCTGATAACTTTTCAAAGCCGTCAGCTGTGAGCTGTCAGTCAGCACCGAAGAAGCCATGGCGCTACTGTATTTTTTGCACAAACACTATGTATCCTTATCACGTGATAACGTTTCGAATAGTGAGAAAGTGTAATATTTTGTACAATCAAACTCGTCGAAATAAAACAATTTCAGAAAATAATATAAATACAATAAACTAATTCATAATTTTATTTTTTATCTAGTTTTGTTTAGATAAATTAACAAATGAAAATACAATACGTTTAGAAAATGGCAACCGCATTCTTTACTATCATTGATGCTTTAATTTAAATTCGCATATTGATGTTCATTTATTTGTCTGCCTGTGACCTTTTTTTTCCACGGTCGTCTGTAGAGATAATCCTTAAGAAAGTTTTAGTCGGTCCAGATTTTACGGAGTGCTACGGACTACGGGATACGGACTAAAAAGATCAACGGATACGGAGTATGTAAAGTCCGATTTCAATATAAAATAACTTTTGATAGTTACAAAACTTATTTAAACAATTTTAATATATTCATACGTCAAATCACATGAACTGTGATTATAAGTTTTGATAGATAATATTAATAAAGTAAGATTTATCAATGTTTACAACAACAAAATGTGTTTGTCCTATCTTAAAGTTAATTCCTATCAAAATCCCTCTATATATGAAGCTTTAGGCAACTTGCGACTAAGAAACTCATCTTTCCTGTATTACGCACACTGGCTGATCACAAAATCACAAATAAGGGAGGAAAATTCGTTAACAGTGATACCACCCTCAGAATCATTCCAAACATAACAAATACATTCTTTAGGTTTAAGATTGTAAGCTGTGAAATTATGAATTGCAAGCTTCATTTGATAATACAAACTAGAAACATTTGACTTGGGACACAATAAAACCGATTGCAAGTCCACAGTAAAAACACATTCTTTCGTTTATTTGTCTGATTATTTCTCTTTTCTTCCTTCATCTTTTTTTTATTTTGATGCACGATGTAATCATGTTCTGAGAGATTACCAGTTTGGTAACCAACACAAATATCACATTCATCCTTTTTGGGGCGGAATAAAATTAATTTTTATTTTCCACCACAAAAAATTGAAAACGTTGCATACGATAATGTCCTTACACTTTTACTGACACTCCAGCTATAATATTCCCCGTAGAGGTGCTGTTTTGAAGTCCAGTTTGGTTCAAGGTATACCTTCTTTTAAGAACTTCTGCAATAGTGACACTCCATTTTTACCAAACTGTCAAAGAATTCGTCGATGCTCGTTTTGGAATCTTTAAAGTTTTTATTTCTTGCTTCTGAAACTCTAGTTTTTATTTTACAGTCTGTGTTGCTTCTGATACCATGACCTGATTTTTAACCAACTTCTTCATAGCAGTCAGTATCTGCATTTTATGCAACTCCACTCTTATCTTTCCAATTACTGAATGTGGGTTTTTTCCTATTGCCAATGTATTCAGTAACATCGTTTTGCACTCTCTGACTTTTTATTGGCCTATTTTCAAAAAGTAAATAAATGAAAATCCTCTTCTATTACTTGGGCAGTCCTTCCTGTCTCTTCATCTAGCAGTTAGGTTTACCTGTGTTAGACAATTTATATACATCTTCTTTTCAGACCATGATATTCTCCAGAAATATTGAAAAATCTTTTTGCGCTGTTCATCGGTAATGATACCACAATTTATTAATTTTGTGTTATCATCTTTCTTACAAGCACACCGCTCTTTCATATGCCTTGCTTCCTTTAAAAGGTAGTATTTCCATTTAATGTTCATCAGACACTTCCCCATATATTCTGCACAACGTTCACGAGATGACTTCTTTTTGTTTACAGTCCAATTACTTAAATTCACTTGCTGCTTCTCTTTCCTAGTTCTTCCCTGTGTACTCACAGGATCTTTTAAACTCAATTTGAGGTGAATTTAATTCACATTCAGTACTAGTACAGGTGTCTTGTATTTTTTTTATGTTTTATCCCTGTCAATGCTGATGTAATCTTGAAAGTCAGCTGAACCAATACCTTAATAAGGGTTATATTCGGGATCAAGTGATCCTTAAAAGTGTATACGTCTTCATAATCATGATCAATGATACTGAAATTATTGAAATGTTCAGAATGAGTGTGACTGTTTGGAGGTTTATAAATAGAATGAATTTGGTCATACAAATTACATTGATCTTCTGCTGAAGTGAGGTGTTCTTCAATACTCTTAAATCTAAATCCGGTACTGATAGCACAAGGTGACTGAATCAAAATTCTATCACTTTTAGTCAGCACCTCGATAACATTACTATCGCTATCTACTTGGTTGAAACATGAAAAAAATGTTGCTCGAGGGATCGGATTAAGCTGATATTATAACTACAATTTCCATACAAACATTTTCTTCTGAATTGAATACGTCACTAATGTCGACTGGATTAATATTTACAGTATTTACTATCGGTAGTTCAATCTCCATTTTAGTGCCGCTTAGATGTTGGAAGAGTTCATTAAGTCCATTTTGATCACTGGTATCAACATTTGTCACTGGTCTCTCTCATTAAATGAATGTTGGGATAACATAACTTTGGGCAAACATAGCTTTATTACTGATACACTAAACGCATTGTTTAAAACGATACATAATATAAGCTCAAACCGTGAAAAGAAAATTAAATCGAACTAAACCGAGGCACACAAGTATGATAAAGCGAAAGGAACAAAGGATCCAACACAATACTGCTTCTCATAAATAATTTAACAATGCTACCACCTCCAACACTCCCTAAAGTCATTGTTTTGAATTATAGTATATGTTCAATTAAAAAAAAAAAGTCTTCCGTTTTCATGTATTATTTCATATTTTATAACTTACTAAGGTTACAATGAGTTTTATTAATATTATTATTATTATTTTATTAAAAACTCTGTTGGGAATCTGCCTTGTTTACGAGAAGGCGATGGAGTTACGAGAAATGCAAAGCTATATACTCGTAAACAAGGCTCATAACAACATAACAAAGCTTCTAGCACTAGATTTTAATGTTTTTTGTTCCTTTGAATGTTTCTAGTGTATTATTTGTGAAAATTGAAGTAAAAGCAAATAAGTTTAAAATAAATTACCATATACTCACTATTTTACACAACATAAAATACGAACTAACTGTACTGTCTCTTGCAAAACACCATGCCTCATAAATGGCGCTAATGAATAATTTAATTTAATTTTAGCACCGCGTCTTACTAACCGTTCGGGTTATACGCTTTAAGTACTAATTACGCTAATGGATTAGGAATTGAATTAGAGGAAGTGAACCCGCATTTGCGTGGAGGGAGAGTGGAAAACCATTTAGGAAAAAAAAAAAAGTTCACCCGACCGAGATTCGAACCTCGATCTCCCCGTCCTCGGCAGTCGAGCTAAACACGACTGGCGCGTTAGCCAACTACGCCACCAAAGTGGGTGGCGCCAATGAAGTTACGACGTTTGATTACTAGTGATTTATGTTTTTAAGAATATTTTTGGAGTTAAGAGGATTTCTGTACTTGCAGAGGGCAGCACAAAGTGTCGTTTGAAAGAAAAAAACAAACAAATAAACAGTAATTATGGAGTTACGACCTTTTCTAATCAGGCCGACGGTATGATGATCACAGAACTACTATATAATGCAAAAATCCTCTTGAGAATTTCGTAATAGATTTTTTCTCTCTATAAAATGTAAACGGCTTAAAACAATTAAGAGCATATGCGTAAGGATCATATTAGTTGAGAAACGTGTCGTGAGATAAGTATGTTTACAGTAGAAGATCTAACAGGACTGAAGATATGTCTGAAGTAATTATAAACTATATTTTATTTGTTAATTATTATTATTGTTATTGGTTTTTAATATATTCAATAGCAAAATTTATTGCCAATTTGTCCTTGATCATGTAGGCATTCATATCCCTTCTAGGGCTTCTCGTAATTCAAAATTATTTTTACTCAATAGCTCTTATAAGGTAAGCCCTATAGGTCGTTGTATCCATAGCGCCAATTCTAGATTTGTTGAATTCGACTTTAATCATAAAAGAAAAGCTAAACTCAGAGAGTTATTTAAGGAAATCCCTTATCAATAATCCATCACTAAGAGGTTCTGCCTATAGTATCTAAATTTTACAATATTCTGATTTATTTTTTGCATATTATTATTGCTTCTAACCACTCTTTAGTTTTTTGTTATTATTGCTATTTTTTATTATTATTATTAATTACTTTTTTATAACTATTAATCATTATATAACATTATTTAGCAATTTTTGTTTATCTTATTTTCTCATGTAATTATATATATTTGTAAGGTACTTGTGTACTTATCAGTGCTGGCCTGTTATAGGTCCTACGACTGTTGGCCAGCACTTTAATAAAGGAAATTGAAATTATTATTATTATTATTATTATTATTATTATTATTATTATTATTAGCACCGCGTCTTACTATCCGTTCGGGTTATACGCACTTACGCTAATGTGTAATGGTAGGGTGATGGTGAGATTAAATGGAGGGCCTACACTTTAACGTGGAATCCGAACCACGGTGGAGGACTGATCACATTCGCAAGTTATGATTAATATACAATTTGTTAATTTATTAATTAAGAGAAGGGAATATAATTGATAAAATCTAGAGTTTGCTTAATGTTAAGTCCTTAAAAGATGTTCAAGAATTAAATAAGGTAATACTGATGTAATAATGTATATGCAAGATTTGGGTTTGCTACTAAAAAAAATACGAAAAAATTTTCAAATCAGAAGATCGAAAGTTTCAGTAAATGCTAAGGAATATAAAATGAAGTAGGTGAATTAAGTTGTTTTCTAACCCAACCCCCGACAAGTATTAGTACCATGTGATGTGATTAATAATAATATTTGGTAGGTTATTGGGTCATAAACACTCTTTCAAAAAAAGAATACTTTTGTGGTCTTTTAACAAACGAGCAACTACGTCACAATTTAGAAAACACACCCTTCATAAATATAGCACTAAAACTTTTGAGCCCGTCTAATTGCTTATGTGGTTAGAGTGGTCAACCACAAGTCTAGAGGAACCCGGGTTTGATTCAGGGTAGTATTGCTGCTTAAATATATTTAATATCCTGCTATCCAATTAGTTAGTATCCATATTATGGGACTATCATGCGTACTATCCCAGATTGAGTTTGTTTTTAAGTTGTGTGATGATATAATCAGCGTGTTTAGAAAGCGCACGCTAAATTTACCAACAGCAAAGGCCCAAATTCATCTTTACCGGTAATGCCAAACAAACAAAAAACCGTATATTTACAAATGAACCTTCAAAATTAATGCTCAGACATCTAAGAATACTACTCATACAAGGAATGGTACATATCGGTGAGTAAGCGGACTAAATATCAATATCATTTAGTATTGTTTTATATTTCAGGGAAGGCGGTGTTAAAATTACGGTCAGGTAGGCTGGGAATGAATTTATCTTCGTGGTTTTCAACTCTCCTTCCAAGAAAGCCTCTGAATTCTACCTCCCTCAAATTCTAACTAAATAACGTAATTAGCCCGCTTCGGTTATCAAATGGTTTAAAACGTCACTCTCACAATATACTGAAATACCGATGATGGGAAGATAAAGAGTTCGAATCCCGGTCGGGTGTACTGAGGGTGTTTTCCCCTAAATGGCTTACCACTCACTCTTCACACCTAAATACGGATACACTTCCGCCAAATTTAACCTTACTCCTCCCTAAAATATTAGCGTAATTAGTACATAAGCGTATAACCCAAACGGGTAGTAAGACGCGCTAAAAGTATCGGAAAATGTCAAACTAGGGTGAGACCCCAATGACTGTTGGGATGGAAGTGTGGCCTACCTCACATCTAACAGGGGCATTCACTGATTAACTCATCGGAATACCACGGAATCGGGAAAAGGAAGGCGATCTGAGTATCAACGTTGAATTTATTAGTTGTGAGTGTATAAAATTGAATGAAAACAATAACGTTTGTAAAGACATTACCTATAATTATGTGGTGTTTATTTAAACTCTCTCACACTCGCTCGCTCTCTCTCTCTCTATCTATCTATCTATATATATACACACACACACACACACATTTTTACATCTTACTTAAATGGAGTGCCACAACAGCCGAGGCCAAGTCAGTACACCAACTAGGGCTGCCAACCGTCCTGGATTGGCCGAGACAGCTCACGGTCCTGTTTCCCGGGTGAACCACAACCTGGACACAAAAGTCATGGAAATAAAGAACTTTCTTGTTGTGCTACTTTGCGCTAATATATAGTCCTCGGTGCACTTAGAGCTATAAGTTTATATAGATAGCTATCCTCTTCGGTGGCTGAGTGGTCTAACGCGCTACTCTCGCAGTAGACTGGACTGCCGATGACGGGATCCAGGTTCGCTAATATATAATAGTAGAACCGCGTTTTAATACCCCTCCGGGTTATACGCTTCTGTACTAATTACGCTGATGGTTTTAGGGATTAGGAAGGCTATATTTATAGGAAATGTACCCACATTTGCG
>CABFVZ010003129.1:57759-69057 GCA_902151445.1 Timema monikensis
CGTGTAAAACCATTTTGGGAAAAAACACCAATTGTACACCCGACTGATATTCGAACCTCAATCTCCCCGTCATCGGCAGTCCAGTCTACTGCGAGAGTAGCGCGTTAGACCACTCGGCCACCGAAGAGGATAGCTATCTATATAAACTTATAGCTCTAAGTGCAGGAGGACTATATATTAGCGCAAAGCGGCATGACAAGAAAGTTATTTATTTCCATGACTTTTGTGTCCAGGTTGTGGTTCACCCGGGAAACAGGACAGTGAGTTTAATTCTGGAATTGTCTCGGCCAATCCAGGACGGTTGGCAGCCCTAGTTGGTGTACTGACTTGGCCTCGGCTGTTGTGGCACTCCATTTAGGTAAGATATAAAATGTTTTCTCAAGCTGAACGATAAACAGAAAGAGATGGATGGTAAAACACAACTTAATCCCAACCCAACCTAACCAAACCTAACCTATTACAAAATACAATACTAGCCTAACCTATGACACAACACGAACATAATATAAACAAGCCTTACAAATTGTATTATTATTGGGGCCGAATTAGTATTATTGCTGGGGACGAATTAGTATTATTGCTGTGGACGAATTAGTGCTGCTAATGGATTTCTGGGGATGAATTAGTATTATTGGTAAGACGAAATAGTTTTATTACCGAGGACGAAATAGTATTATTACTTGGGCCATATTAGTATTATTACTGTGGTTGAATTAGTATTACTACTAGGGCCGAATTAGTATTATTGCTGGGAAAGAATTAGTATTATATCTGGGGCCGGATTAGATTTACTACTGGGGTCAAATTAGTATTACTATTGGAGCCGAATTAGTATTATTGCTGGGGACGATAGTATTTCTGGGGAAGAAATCGTGATTCTTATAGCTTGGTGAGGCCGAATTCGTATTTACATGCAGGTCTATTATCAGTTATACTCTTCCTGGTCATTGGCCGTGGCCCAAATAAGCTATGAAGCTTTTGGGACAAGGGGACCGTGGGACCACCGATGTGGGGTTGAGCGTAAACCAAATGAGAGCTAATTGATTGATTGCTGTGCAACCAATTCTGAAGTGAAGTCCCTGAGTTGCAAGGTCATGCTCCTATTGTCCAATACGGTGAAAGTGCAGTTGTGACACTTCCCTCAACTTATTGTGTTGTACAGGGACTTTGAGCTAGGGAGGGAGGGGGGTGATTGGGGAGAGGTGACACCCCCTAATGTTGGTTAAAAGCTTGCAAGTTGGGAATTTTGTGAGATTTGAGATCCGGAGTTAGGAAATTCTAGGCTTATTCTGTACCCCATTATTTTTTATTATGAAAGTCTTTAACCACAGACTTGTACAGACAAATTTAAAATATCCAAATTGTTGATCCCTACCCTACAAAAAATCCCAACTTCAAAAATCATCAAACATTGAAAGGAGATTCTTTGATTAGTAAATTGTAGAGAGCTTAGTTAATCAAGTAGTCTAGAAGCGCCGTTTTCAGTAGGCAGAGACTACGGCCGATGAGTGTATGCCGAATGCGGTATAGAAACAAATAATAAGGGAACATGAGCTGTCCAGTAGCCAAATTTCCCTCAGCCAGCAATACTTGAACTAGTAGCATTGTCAGCCAATGTTTATAGTTGTGACCTTTGTGGCTACGAGACTGTCACAGTTGTATGACTCAAATTATCATACGTTGTAAAACCAATGCCTTAATTAGGGCTTTATTAAATTTTGAATGAATAAATGCAGGGAATGTTACGCAACATTTTATTGTTTTCTTATCGAAAGCTCTGACTGATGAAATGAGGACATTGAGGTTAGTGTTAATGTTTGACTTCTGAAATACACACTTATTTTTCTAGAACTATCCATACTAGTTTGAATTGAACTGATGTATCTTATTTCATTGTTTATTAAAATAGGCTTTCATGAAAGCAATTTAAATAGGCTTAAAGCAACAATGAAGGAAGAGGAGTGATAGATCTGTATTACATTGTTACAACGCTTATAATTTTTCATTTGATTAAGTAGATTACATTTTTTTTAAATATGTTCTTTTCACCCTGTTAGATTTTCAAATTTGGGATACATTTTTAAATTCGTTATTTAGTGTTCGATTTGCATGAAATTTCGTAAAACTATGTTGCTTAGAGTGCTGATTTCGAATTTGCCATCAGTTATTTAGTAAAATGTCAGGGGAAGCCCCTTCACTCTCAAGCGCTAAATTACAATGTGTTTTGAATTATTTATTGACGTACCAGTATTAACATTTAAGGGCAACTTCCATGAGGTTATTAAGCAGGACATTGGTAGACAGGTATCAAAATACTGTAGAAATATCGATACATTCAATTTTTATTGCTATATTTTACAGTTGAAAATGTTTTTAAATAAACATAGCCAAATTTCTAATTTTTGATAAATTGATGAGCGAGTTCTACAGCTCAGAGAGCTTAATAGTTAAATATTGATTCCGAATGTGTAGTAATAAAGCAGCAGTTTCCAACCTGGGGGTCGCAGCGTGTTTAGTGTGGGGACACAATATAGAGGTTTTAGCTTTATATTTACTTTTTCAAGTATTTTAATGATTATAGGAAGATGCGTGGTTTTAATAGAAATTTAAGTTATTAAAATGCTCTAAAACGACTTATTTACTGCTTAGGTTCCTTTTGGCTGTTTCATTCTGATAGCTTCTTGTTGACTTGGTTTACTGTGGCAGCCTTGTAATGCTGCTACATAATATAAAATCATCCCCCAACCCCTGACTTGTTGTTTCTCTTTTACTACATATTAGTCGCATATTCTCATTACTATAAGCATTTTATAATAATTAAAACAAGGATTAGTGGATATGCGGGTTCTTTTGGTTTGGTTTATTGCTGAAGGTGAAGTAAGGATTTTAATTCCGGCCAGAGATAGTTTATACTAATATCCCTCCAATCAAATAAGGGTACATTTCCTCTAAAATTTACTTATCCTACTGGTGTAGTTAACTGTAGATAGTCCGGTCTGGTAGTAATATACAGTGAAAAAACTTTAAAAAAACAACAACATTTGAACGCTTTTAAGTTATCAAAAGGTCGCGATGGCCGCAGAGAGAAAAGTTGTGGTTAGAAGTTACAAAATGTTGGAAAACGCTGTAATAAAGTCAGTTAAAATTTTTAATCTAAAATATACGATTTGAACGATATCTGCAACTATAAATACATATATTTAAGCTCAATTGGATATGCAGATGCAGGAAAACTGAAATAAATAATAATTAAAGTTATTTCCCTATGCACTGAAAAAAAGCTTAATTTTGAAATGCTTAGAGTTGGGAAAAACACTGGTTCACCTCTCCCCCCCCATATATATCGGGTAACGCCCCTGGTGTATGGAATTGAAGTTTAAAAATTATACCTTGATTAAATTATGAAACAAGGTCATGTGTCATTGAGCCCATAGTATTCGGTTGGATAGAAGAAAAAAAAGCCCACCAACAAAACAAGGTTGTGACGAATTATGCGTCTTTGTATAGTTGGTTTAACAAAGGAAAACCCTTTTAGTGAATATAAAAAGTAAGTGTGGAGGCGCCAACATGAGAGCTGCTTACCCAAGTATAAATCACTCTCCTTTCTACTATTGGCGTTAAGTAGAAGCTATCGCGATGCACTTAACTTTTGATGTTCACTTAGCTTGTTGCGAGAAACATCAACCAAAGTATTTAGTCTTTTATTTGTTTGTTGTTGACCTCGGTGGTCTTGGAGTAAGGTGATCGCCTCAGGTTCCAATGTTTGTGGGATTCAATCCCAGCAAGGGTCACTTTTTTTTTTTCTAAAGCGATAAGAATCCGTAGCACAACTTCCTTTGGAGGGGAAGAAAAGCTGTCGCTCCCATGTTGATTG
Source organism: Timema monikensis (assembly GCA_902151445.1). Classification (NCBI taxonomy): domain Eukaryota; kingdom Metazoa; phylum Arthropoda; class Insecta; order Phasmatodea; family Timematidae; genus Timema; species Timema monikensis. The sequence continues at coordinate 61,634 of CABFVZ010003129.1, forward strand.
TGGCATGTAAAAGAAACCTGGAGAACCTTCCTGGGGGAATTGGTATGTAGGTCTTTTCGCTCTTGCTCATAGAAATTCTCGTGTGCTGATATAATCCATCAGTTCAAAACGTGCGTGTTAAATATCTATACTTATAAAATAACATGTCCTGATTGACTGACTGACTGACTGACTGATTCATCATCGCCGAGCGCAAACTATCAAGGCTACAAGCATGAAATTCGGACTGTATATTCATTTTATTATGTAGGCACCCACTAAGAAAGGATTTTAGAAAATTCCACCCCAAAGGGGTCAAAATAGGGGATGATAATATGTATAATAATATGTATGAAAGTCCGACATTTTGAAAGTTACATAAACAAAATTTTGTATTTCGGTTATTGACGTAAAACAAATAAATACGTGTTTCAGGAATTTTGGAAATTTTATTTAATAAGGGATGAAAAAGGGGGTGAAAGTTTGTATCGGACTTACATTATTTTTGATCTGAGGTCAAGTTATGGTCATCAACGTAACGTAATATTTTAAATTAATCTGTAAATACATATGTATATTTTCGTATTTGTATATAATCAACTTCCACGCGAGCAAAGCCGCGGGCAACAGCTATCTAGTCTCAAATAATAATAAAAAACTAAATGTAACCAAATTAATATCTTATGGTTAGAGCCCCGTAAAAATGGTCTTATTTTTAGTTAAATTTTGTTTTTTTAAATCTCACTTTTCGGTGTTATTTCGTGTTTATTCAAAATTAAATGTTATCTGAGGTGTTTTAAGTATTAATTACATAGTGAGAGAATGTATACAAAATTACAATTTATTATTGAAACGTTTTGTATTTGCTTTAAAATTCTTTGTCAAGTTTGTCTGCATATTTCACAATTTCATAGCGTAAAGTTAGCTTACACTACAACAAAATAATAATCAAATTACAGCATGGTCAAAATTTCTTATTAATTTTTTTTTTCTTAATTTCGGGTTTATTTAAAGAATTTTTGCTGTAAAAGCGATGTTATTTCGTTTTATAGGAGGATTTCGTGTAACAAGACAATTTAGTTTTATCTCGCTTTTCAAAAAACATTGTAAAATAAATCATGCCTAAAAACTGTCAAAGTAAAACATACTTTATTTCAGCTTTGTATAGCACTTATGGTCGTTACGACACCTTAACGCAGTCGGTAACGTGTCTGTCTACTGAGCTAAAGTCTCCAGGATCAATTCCCGGCATAGCCGAAAAAATTTCAACGGTGAAACGTTGGTTTCCCCTTTCACAGTGATATGTTAATGGCTGGGGGTTGGATGTATATTGTCTGTTCTATATTTAAGCTAGTTTCTAAGTCGTGTCAGTCGGTTTAGAAAGTACACGTTAATTACCTCAACTAAATGAAAAGAAAAAATGAAAAAAAGGTCGTTGGATTAAACTCGTGACTCCTCGACAAAATTATTATTAGTACCCGGTCCAAGTCATATATTTCACAGCGCAGCCAACATCACCTAGACTCGCCTAGTCATGAAACATATGCTAATATTTAACCTATAATTAATGTTTTCAGTCCATTGCACGCTTAGTGAAAGTACTTTAATTTACTCAGGTGACCTGGTGGTCTAGGGGAAAGGTGTCAGACTTCTGTGTTGGGGATCTGGGGTTCAATCCTCGGTACCGGCCCCGATTTATCTGATTGCCAAACCCTTCCTTCACCTCTGACAAGACATCTTGTGAATGTGAGGAATGACAGGCCTCCACCGTGGTTCGGATCCCACGTTAAACTGTAGGTCTTCCATTTCATCTCACAATAACCCTACCATTACATATTAGCGTAAGTGCGTATAACCCGAACGGGTAGTAAGACGTGGTAATAATAATAATAAATTAACACTTGTACCCCTCAAACCAAAAATGTTCCCGAGTCTCTACTGAATTCTTTTATAGAAGGAACACGGTTGGAAGGCTATCATTTGACAGTTACAAAAGTTACTGAAACTACGTTCATATTTTTATAGGTAAAACTATGTAACAGATACCAATCATACCGATAAAATAAAAAATAGTATAAATATTTTGATTTGAACGAAACCATATGTCCAGTTCAACCTATCGAAAACTCGAACTCGAACTAATGTACAACGAATAGCCGAGGAAAATAAAAACGTGGTTTCATGTTATTAAGTATTTAATCGTTGAATTTTTCCTTCTTAAATTTCCGTCTCACCATAAGCTTCACATCCAGGAAGTTGTTTCACCAGGATAACCAAGTTTTCCACGTCATTTACCTCTGAGTCATTATTAGTTCTCAGATCAATGTTATGTTAATAAAAGGATATGAGGCGGGCACATATATATCCCGAATTATACTTGGTTCGATCTACCGAGACCACGGTTACCAATATTATTGGGAGCAAAAAAATGGAGAAAACTTTCTAAATTGGTACAGAACCATAATGATTTATTATAAATAATATACTAGGGAGGAACATTAGCCAGCATATGTTACACTTGTTCCGATTTTATTCAAGAATACCTTTAACATAAGTATAATAAGACATTGTGGAAACAATGTACACTAATGTGAGTGAAGTAAGTGATAGAGAAGGAAGCCAAAATTAAAGGATAGTTAAGTTAGGTCTACATAGTAAAAAAAAACACTTTTCTCTTCATTTCTTCTTACACTTTTCACACTTTCCAGTTCTTCACACTTTCACAGCTACATATTGTTTTACATTTTCGAAAATATTCCCTTTTCATATAAAGAGACACATATTTTATTTTATCTTTCTTTGTGTTTTATATGTCTCTTAATATGAAAAAGGAATATTTACAAAAATTTAAAACACTGTGTAACTGTGTAAGTGTGAAGAAGTGGTAAGTATAAAAGTGTAAGACGAAATGAAAAAAGAAGTGTGTCTGTTCCTATCCAGGCCTAACCTAACTATCCTTTCATGTTGGCTTCCTTCGCTATCTCTCACTTACTTTACATAATTAGACAGTGTTTCTACACTGTCTTGTTATACATTTCCAGGCCGTTAGGCAATAATTAGTTTAATTTTAATATAAATATGAAATTGTTCACATGACATATACTTAAAATGAAATTGCACTGTTAAAATTCCCTTTATAGAGCTATAAGATAAACTACTTCTCTATTTCGTCACTCGACTTTGCATTAGCGAGAATACTTGCTCGACATTTGGGTTGTATGCAGGAATGGCGAAATAAAATTGAACCAACCTCAGTTAATTCCGGATGGGTTTGCAGCGTACCAGTACCAAAATATTCCTCCCATTTTTCACGAGACATTGAACAGTAAAAGTACTACGTATATTGACTAGGTCTGGATGCCACCGCCATCACTACCAACAGACGGCGATAACGCAATATTTTTAAACTAACCAAAATATAGACAAATTTTATCTTATATTATATATGATTTTTCTTCTTTTAGGGAACATCGCTGGTCAAAGACCCGGTCAATTTGGTATTTAAAAAAAATCCGCCTGGACATATATTTTACACCTTAAAAAGAAGACATGTCTGAGGGGAAAGAGTACGTATGATAATCCTGACTGAGACTATTGTAATAATCGTAAAATGTTACCAATGTTGACAGCAAAAGAATTTGTATCTTTCAAACAATCCCTTCTGCCATGCTCTTGGTGTTGTTTTTTCTATCTTTTCTAAGATAAACATGTATTGTGTATGCTTAGACATGCTTGGAAAGGTTAACGACAGCTGTGTAAGTACAGTCTATGCACATTATGGTAGTGCTTCTGCTTTTCAAAATGACAAGTAAATGAATGGCACAATGACGTAGGTACTCAAGCTCATTATGAATGTAATATAAAATTACTGCAATTTTTATTAGCCACTATCGAAAATAACATGTTTGAGGAATCACAATAAGCGATGTCCATTTCCTGCGGCGAAATAAAACAAACTTGGCACCATCTGGTGACTAGACCAGTTACAACCCTGACGAAAGAGTTGCTGGGAACCCTCTATCTAATAAAACCTAACTGTGTTTAGCGAACGTTGTTGATGTTTCTCGAATCTGATTACGATCTCGTGGGGAAGATAGCCCCCAAAAATCTAAGAAAATATTAGATTGGTTCTTGTTTAAAACCACGTGACCACTGGAGGGAGTGGTGGTGTTTTTCTGAGGGCATTTCAATTTTCTAAATGATTTGGTGACAAGGGACTCGCAATTCGTGTGCCAATTCTCGTCGCTAAGCTCCACCCAAAGTCTATTCTCTGCCACAATTTTGAGCTCGTCCCATAGTGTCATAAATAAACAAATTACAGTTTACCACATAAAGGTAACGCGTAAGAAACGTATTAGCCGTCCTAGTAAGACTAGTTTTTCAAATGAACTGACTTTTTATAGTGGACAAAACTAGAAGAAGAAAAAAGTCCATTCGGCGTAGGAGTGGTGGTAGTTAAGAGCTAGCAGAAGAAGTATAAACTGTTGAAAGAAAAAAAAATACTATAATTAAAAACAAATTGTTTTCGTAAATGTTTTGACTGCCTAAAGTAGACCTAACAACAAATCAACATTTTATGATATTGTAGATCATATGGTTTGGCGAATGGATACATGAGTGTAGAGATGTGAGACGGAAAAATGTTTCGATTTGGAAAATATTCTCTATATTTTTTCCGGAAAATTTTCCAAAAAGGAAAAATTTTCAATTATTATTTTTGTAAAATAATTTCAACTGATTAAATGAAACTGATGTAATCGAGATATATATAATACATCCCAAATGTCAACGTTTAGTCTATACTTGAGATTAATTTCTCCTGAGGGCACTAACACTAGAAACTTCAAACGATCTTCTGTGGCCACATGGTCTAACGCGCTACTCTCGCAATAGACTAGACTGCCGATGACAGGGAGATCGGTGCTCGATCCTGGTCGAGTGCACTGAGGGAGGTTTTCCCTCAATGGTTTTCCGCACTCACTCCATGCAAATGCGGGTGTGAGTCCTTTAAATTCAACTTTCATCCCTAACACACTAGCGTTATTAGTACATAAGCGTATAACTTGAAAACAGGTAGTAAGACGCGGTGCTAACAATAAAATTATTTAAAAAAAAACAAATGAATGCAAGCCTTTGTAGACACGTTATGTTCATAAATAATACTTCAATTTTTTTATCATCAATAAGTTATTTAAAATAGTTTTAAGGTTGGCCCAGTATTTGTCTCTCCCCCTATCCTCCATGCCCTCTATATACCTCCCCCCACCCCCTATTCTTATAACCCACTCGTCTCTTAACATACTACAGTCAACTCTCGATTCTACGACCCCGGGAATAGCGTCCCTCTCGAAGTAACGACCCTTTTTTGGGGAACCGTGAAAAATGTGGGGAAAAAGGTTGGAAAGTTTTAGGAAATCGGCTGTAAAATGTGTTTGTTGCATTTATTTAGGTCACTGCGTTGCAATTATCTTTGTGAGCGCTGTATTACTAGTAATTGGGGTGGTTCAGGTATAAAAATAGACACCACCTCATCAATGCCAGCCAATAGCACATGACTCTGTCCACCCCCTCCCACAAGCAAGACAATGTTTCCCCACGCGCGACTGCCGCTACATCACGCGCCAGGCTTGCTTTTGCCATTGTTATTTCGATTCTCAATTTGGTTACTATTTTGGTTTGATTTTGTGAGCAAGGTCAGGGGTGGAACAAAATCTGTTAAAATTCCAATAATGACCCCTTCGAAATAACGACCCTTTTCCAGGGAACCGTGAAAGGTCGTAGAATCGAGAGTTGACTGTATATTTTGAAGTAGATTAGGCTCTAGGTACCACCTTAACAATTTAACCCTTTCACCGCAAGCTACCACTGCGGAAAATGTTCATCTTTACTGATGGAGAGTAGCAATGGTAGCTTTTACTATCAGTTACCATCACTCCACTCCTATGTTGAATTGACTATCTCAATCTTCTCAAGAGGTATAATTATAATTATAATTCACCTGAAGCTGGTTGAGAAACCCGTCGGCCTTGGTAAGTGGCCTCACTGTCTACCTGACCCCCAAGTCCTCCCACTTCTCGCTTTTTTTTTGTTTTAGTTCCATCTGTCACCTCCACCACACCAGCGCTATAATCTATAGTGGAATAGTGATAGGAAGATTTAAAACATAGCGATAGTAATAATAATAATAATAATTGGTATGGTGCACCATTTACCATGCTCATTTACCAAATAATTGAGACATTTGTACTTAAATTTTGTAAGATATATGAAACGAATTAATATACACTCTTGCAGAAACATGATGTAAAAAATAGTAAATAATTCCCCCAAAGAGCATACATGAAATAATATACACTGTTACAAAAGCATTTGAGAAAAAAAGGTTTAACACTGCTCATGAGCATAACAATCAACTCTCAATTTCCCGGACCTCCATATATATAGCCTATATATATTATTATAACTTGGAGCATATTGGTTTCCCAAAAAATATTTCAAATACAAGTTTTTTTTAAAATTATTTTTATAGTGCTACATATTTGTGAACGATAAGTTATTTAACAACTCAAAGAGTTGAATAGGTATTATCAAAATTTGAGATATCCGCTTACGTAAAAATACCCTCCAAGTTATTTTTCAAGAAAATTGTGATGCGTCATTTTGTTTGTAATGTTAAACAGCACCTAGATACGAAATTAAATCACAATCGTTAGAGCCTATTTCGAGAACATTTCTATTTTTCTGTTTGCATCCTTAAGTAAACTGCTAGCAAGGCTAAGACTGATCAGTAAAATAATTTCAGCCTTATGCCGAGGTACAAACACAAACAGACGGCACCGCGATAACCATCTTTTCGGGTTCAGGAGGTCAAGAAACGTCAATATCCATCAAAATCTAAAATTTGATTATTTTTTATGATCACAATACCTCCTCTCTCCAAAGAGTCTACGAAAAAGTAAAAATCGAGTCAATATTGATAAACCTTTAATGCATTTTACTTTATATATAATAATATATAATGATATTGGTTTGGATCACTTTAAAACATATAAAAAGTCATGGATGAAGGTAACTTTTCTTTAAAGTAACATATGTAGAGTATCCCTTTATGATTCATCCATGAAGAAACACGCGCTTTTTAGAAATTATGTGAAAAGGATTACATCACTAAAATATATTTTTTTATACAATATTTCCTGTCAAAAGAACAATTCTGCTATTTCCTGTTAAAAGCACAACTCTGCTATTTCCTGTTAAAGGAACAACTCCGCAGTATTTGGCAAAGACGCCAATTCCCTATATCAATAAGAAGCTAGCCTTCACAACACCTGTCGCCAGGACTCTTTCTATTAGTTAGTTTTTATACTGTTGGCAAGGGCAGCAAGAGGCAAGGGGTATGTCATATATAAACTGCTTGTGCGTATGTTTAAGGCACCCCCCCCCCC
>CABFVZ010003129.1:69688-86363 GCA_902151445.1 Timema monikensis
TTCGGGTTATACGCACTTACGCTAATGTGTAATGGTAGGGTGATTGTGAGATGAAATGAAGGACCTACAGTTTAACGTGGAATCCGAACCACGGTGGAGGCCTGGCATTCCCCACATTCACAAGATGTCTTGTCAGAGGTGAAGGAAGGGTTTGGAAATCAGATAAATCTGTGCCGGGACCAAGGATTGAACCCCGGCCGCCAGCATAGAACTCTGACACCTTACCCCTAGACCACCAGGTCACCTTAAGTATAAAATAACTTTCATTAATATCACAAGTGTGCATTGATGTAAAGCATTTAATTGGAGTATGTATAAGTAATTAACAGATGTCATTTAAATAAACCGTGTGTGAATAAACAGCCATCAACAGTTCTCTTGCTTACATTAATTATACCGATTTAATTAGTGCATAACCACGGAGCAATTAACAGCTGGTTAAACGGTATCTATTCCGTACAGTGATGATAGGCGCTCGACCACGGAGCTATAGACAACCTAAACATCATCACAGCATTATTATATCAGAGAATTAATCCGTAGTGTTTCAATCGACGCCCAACGCGGTTCGATTTAATTTAATAGTGTTTCAACATTTAGGTATATACCTAAATCTCGATTGTCAGAAGTGACAGCTGTTAAACACATGTTTTTGCAGATCATATGGTTCGGCGTAGGGATACATAATTTGGTCTGGTAACTTTTCAAAGCCGTCAGCTGTAAGCTGTGAGTTGTCACCAAGCACCAAAGAAGCCATGGGGCTACTGTAGAATACCGTATAGACGTGTGTCTTGTGATGAAAGGAGAACACATCAAACATTTATAATGGTATAACTAAAACTTGGACATTTTTCATTTCTTATCACGTATCATCCATTATTTTATGTTTAATACTTTGCGAAATACAGTTTTTTTTTCAACCCGATGAATCATTTGTAATAACCCTGTACATACATCTCAAATAAAAACGACGTTCTAAGGGACGAATGTCCTTGCGTCCATGTCTTTTGTGACTAGACCTAAATCTGTCCTTGATTATTCAGTGTTTATAATTAAATAATATATATTTATGTTTATAAATTTTCGTATCCCCTAAGGTGTGTTCACGTACCCCCGTGGATACGTGTACCCAAGGTTGAATACCACTGCTCTATGGTATCAGGAACGCGAAAGTTCACTGTATCACTTACTTAAGTACACCACCTATCACTATCCACACCAAAAAGATATAACTTCTTATTTCAGACTATGACTTCACACAATTCAAACCTTATTATTATACTTGGATAAGAGAAATAATGAGCCAGAATCGGACTTTAGCGTACAACGCTAAATGTATTAAGTTCAGTTTTCGTTTCTAGGAGTCATTTATCAACATATATTTTAATTATGTGTATAAGAAAATGAAAGCTAATCAATCCCGTAATGAAGTGCATTTAAAGCTGCATTTAAGCTAGGACTACGCGTCTTATAATAACGAATAACAATTTGGATTCTACTTAAGAAAGACGAAGACTTTGATTTCATGAATTAGCCTCGTTCCACATTCAATATCACTTTCCACTTTTAAATTAAAGTAAAAATATTTTAAAAAAAATTAGAATAATAGCTCATCATTAGGAAAAAAAAGTTGATTTTCCACAATATTTGCATTGCTACATAAATAAAGTTGACATATTTATGGAATTAAAAAATCAATAAATTTTTACATAATATGTTTGTATAACAATTAATGTATGATTTAGAACTAATAAATATAAGTTATTTTAGAGAAAGCAGTTGTTTTAAAAAAAGTTAAAATCAATTTAAAGGTAGATGGCGTGACCTTCAAACATTTGCCCAGAAAAACGTGAAAGGCCTTTTTAAAATTCCGGTGGGATCGAAATTTCTTGAACTTTAAGGTGAGGGTAAGAATGATCAGGGGCTTAGGAATGGGGGGAGAGTGGAGGGTAAACCCCCCTGATCACCTCTCCCCTCACACACACACAATTTAAAAAAAATGGGGCCTTTTTTGGATCTCAGCATGGGAAACCTCTCTGATTCTTTAGTTTATTTCAAAGCAGCTCCCGATCATATGCTTAGGGGATAACTTAATTTCTTAGGGAGCCACACGCTAGTTTTGGCCATAGCAAGCCCCCCCCCCCCTCTCAATAAATATAAAACGTTCCTACGCCGCTGCGGATTATTCGGCTACGTGCTACAGGTTTGAAAAAATTAGTTTTCAATTAAATCAATTTAAAAATTGCTGAATATGCAGAGAAGGATCATTGTGACTTTCCATGACCAGTTTTTTTTTCTCATCCTCTCTCCACACTAATGTGGGTGAATTTCATCCTTAGTACTCTGTACCTCAATATAAGTAACCCCTTTTTTTATCGTAATGATTTTAAAACAAATCGTTGGTTCGCTCTAGGACACAGGATGAGAATGTGAATTTTAAGACCACGTATCTTTATTCGCCTTGAGTATCAATAGGAAAACCAGTTGTGATAAGAAAACAAACGCAGTACTCCGTTAGGAATTAGGCCTCTTACGGGCAAAAGAAAAGAAATCAAGCTTTTGATTATACATTCAACCCCCCACCCCCCAAATTTATTTTCATAGGAAGGACCTTATCTAACAGCTCTAAAAGTTACTAGATCTACCTTCACGTATTCATACGTCAAATCATTCTGCAGGTGTAACTTTCGATCTACTTTATCAATATCTATATAGTAACAATAATATAGTAAAATGTTATCAATTTTGACGGAAAACCAATAAGTTTGTGTTTTATAAAAGGCCCTTTCTATGTAAATTGGAATGTATAATGAACCATCTGTACTCGTATTTGTAGTATTGTTTTAGATCTAATTTTAAATAGATTGTTGTTGAGACGGCCTTGAATTCTCGAAACACTTAGCGAAACTTTTGTTTATTCGCTTTCATGGCAGTGTGTTCAGTGTTAAAATAACCTTGTAATAGTTGATTCTAGGACAGTTCTCACAACCCCAGACCGTTTATTTATCATTCGATGAAATGTCTAACTTTGTGAATTAAAGATAACGTTTAGGCGCCCGCCTCGGTCAGCGAAAAAAAAAAGAATCATTCGCTGTCAGGCCATACGGCTTAAATTACAATGGTTTGTATAATTTTCTGAAACTATCTCTATATTCTGTATAAGCTTACATTCCCTTTCGTCCTGCGCCTACAACCACCCTTTGTCATGTCACTAAGAAAGAGAGGAAATAAAAAAATGTCGAAACTTTTTATCTCAAGGTAAAGAGGAAAGCTCGAGGCAAGTTCTCAAATATCTTTAAATATTATTTTATGAACCTATCAAAAAATGACTATTTGTTAGTGAAAGGCTAAATCTAGAGCCCCTTTTTCATGAAGCCTATTCTCATAGCCCCGAATACACCTAGTATAAAGAGTGGCTGACAGCTGACAGCTTTTGAAAAGTTACCAGACCAAATTATGTATCCCTACGCCGAACCATATGACCTGCAAAAAACATGTGTTTAGCAGCTGTCACTTCTGATGGTTAAAATGTAGGTATATACCTAAATGTTGACTGTCAGAAGTCAGCTGTGAGCTGTCAGTCAGCACCAAAGAATCCATGGGGCTACTGTAGTTGAAAATGAGCTAATGTCAAACCGGGACAGACACAACATTCAGTCCCCGGCCGTAAATTTATCACTGTGAAAGAGTAAGCTAACCTTACATTTCAGCAATCATAATTTTTTCGACGATGACGAGATTTGAACCGGGCACCCTTAACTCAATGAGTCGACACGCTACTGGCTGAGCTAAAGAGTTGGATAAACTCTTAGTTATCATACAAGTTATTCATTATGATGTTAGTCACGTTAGTTTCTTGCAAACGAAGTTCCAGCAAGTTAAGACTTATTAAAATTTATTTTATCTCTTCAAGAGGTTGAGAGAGGGGCACGTGGGCTAAGGTGTGAACTTGGTCTGATTTAGTTCATTGGTAAGGGGAAGGCCAAGGTTTGAATCCCAAAAGGGTATACTGAGGATTCTTTTATCTTTTGTTCGAAATGAGTACATTTACTTCAGTTTATACCTTCCTAATATTTTCCCCGATAATTTAAATATGTGGATAGTCAAGATGGATAGCAAGATGGTGGGGCAGAAAAACTTAAAAATATTCATTTTAAAAATGCATGTAAAGTAAAATTTTATGTGGGTCTATTATTAAGCATGTGTGGGGGTTTCCCAGAGTAATGAAACTCTTTTAATGAATTTATTTTATACTTTTGTTAGTTTCTGGTTGGTTTGTTGGCAATAATGTGGATGTATTATGTTCATCATGAAATGCAGAGAAATAATATGTACGCGGTAAACATAATCCACTATGTTTTTAGCGCTGCTTCATATTACCTAGTCGGGTTATATGTATATTTATTAACTAGACTAATGTGTTAGGGATTGGGAATGTTGCATTTAGATGAAGCGTACCCGCATTTGTGTGGAAGAAGATTGGAATGCCATTCAGGAAAAACCACAGTCAATATAACCGAATGAGTATAGGCCACTTTTGAAAACCTAGAGATAGAAAAATCAGAATCAAAATATTTACTTACGTTAAATGTTGTTTATTTTACTACGAATAAAATTAAGTCCCTTTTAATTTAATTATAGGCCTACATATCATTGGATTTAGGCGGACTTGTGAAGTATGAAATATATATTTCTGGCTATCACAAGAAAAGCCTCCATTATAATATGTGGACGAGGTATTACTGAAAGGGAGAAGATACCTAATATTACCTGCCCCGGCTGCTATTATACATTGGTCCGACAATGATCACCCGGAATCAAACCGGAGCTCTATACATTTGTGTTTTAGCACTTACCCACTTATTGTTGGCAAAAACATCTTGCTAAATATCAATCAGAAATGGCAGAAAATATCGAATATTCATCATGATCTCTTACAAATAAGCTGTAAAACCATTCGTCATATATTGTGATTATAAAAATGTTTAAATTATTGTCTTAGGAGAAAATGATTGATTTGTCGTGGTCAGAAAGTATTAATTCTATGAAACAACCGACTTAACACTTATAATTTGGCACCTTGTCTTGGAAAACGTGTGTTTCTCAAGTGGCCACCAAGATGTGTGTTGAACAAGACGTGCACACTTATAAACGCTCGAAGGTCACAGCATTCTAAGAGAAGGAAACAGGTCCGTGAAGTTGGCAGCACCACTAACGGCACAAATTCTGAAACCTATGCCAATATTTAGTGCTGAATTTGTGCCACAAGAATATCCTATCCCCATAATTTGTGCCGCCATAGTTTTAGTGAAAACTTCAAAAAACTGTGGGTGCTGCCAACTTCACGTAGCAGCACCCATGACGGCACAAATTCTGAAACCTATGCCAATATATAGTGCTGAATTTGTGCCACAAGAACACCCGGTAGTTTTTCTCGAAAGGGTAATAAATATCATGGTCACCAGAGTTTGGTTAGTTAGGCTAAGTTAGGTTAGGATCTTCAGTCCATCATATTTACTACCCTAATCCCCTTGTCTCAACGGGACATGGTAAAAGCCTCCACGAAAAAGATGTACGGTTAGTACATTCGGCGTCTCTCAGGGCAACGGGACATATCATTATTATTATTATTATTATCAAGAAAACTAGAAATCAGTCAGATGAGCCGCATTAGCTATTACTTTCGTTTACTCTGAATGAGAAATTATTTAGGGAGAAACCATCCTCAGTACTCTATGCCGGGATTCAAACCCCAATAAGCCAGACTAGATGAGCCGGCGTGCCCACAAATGCGGGTGGACAATATGCAAAAATCTAAGTATTTATGTCAAAACAATAAATAATACATGGTAGAGCACGGAAACGCGTTCTGACGTTTAGAAATCCCGCATTATTTAGGAAGTTGTTTGATATTTTAAAATATAGTTTTCAACTAAATGTAGGTAAAAATCTTCAATTATGAGTGTAAAATTAAAAGAAAAAAAAAAATCAACAACGCTTTATTCAAATATTTGAACTTCTGATAATAAAGCAAAAGGTTAGGAACCCAGGAATAGCCTTCCTCCATCAAATAATTATGTATTTTTATAGGGTCACAATAAAACATTTTAAGATAATATAAGATTGTTTTTTAGGGTTTACTTTAAGTTATCACAATTTTTTTCAAAACACTTTAACCTTTTTAACTGGTCAGAACTATGGCCTACATTTTGGTGAAAACAAAATTTTAAAATATCAAAGCCACTTTATAAATAATCCAAGCTTTCTAAAAGTCTGCAACGCCTCTCGATACTTTCCCATGTACTACTCTTAAATCATAGTACTATTTAAAAGTATATTTTGTGAAACTAAAGGGCTCAAGCGCTCTTAGTAATCTAATTAATGACAATTGCAGACCTATTTCTAATTCATGAATTCCACAAGAGTTCGCTGGTTGATCCAATGAGAGGCGGCATCCAAAAACCATCGACTGACCGGTCCTGTTGGAACTCTTCCAACTCTATATCATATTATATGAAATCTTTGTTCAGACATGCCTAAGAAAAGGGTTTTCGTCGTCAGAATAATAATAATAATAGTGTTTTATACTCACATTTCTGCTGGCTCTGACATTTGGCCGAGAAAACAGCTGCCGCTAAGATCACACTAAACACTAAAACCGACATACGTGTCATAATTGAAACATTCACGGCCGTTGCCAAACAAGGACTAACCAAAGTTTCCTTGTGGTCTCGAGACAACCTGTGAAACTACCGCTCGTAAAGAAGCTCTGCTATTGGCTCACTTTTCTCCCCACCCTTCTGTCTAATACGTTCGGTCTAGGATAAGTTGAGAGCTGAATGTGTCACTATGGGGGTGACAATTCTTAGGTACTTATTATTATTATTATTATTATTATTAGCATCGCGTCTTACTACCCGTTCGGGTTATACGCACTTACGCTAATGTGTAATGGTAGGGTGATAGTGAGATGAAATGAAGGACCTACAGTTTAACGTGGAATCCGAACCACGGTGGAGACCTGGCATTCCCCACATTCACAAGATGTCTTGTCAGAGGCAAAGGAAGGGTTTGGAAATCAGATAAATCTGTGCCGGGACCGAGGATTGAACCCCGGCCGCCAGCATAGAAGTCTGACACCTTACCCCTAGACCACCAGGTCACCTACCTTAGGTACTTCTTTTCAAATACTGTCGCTCTGCGTTTGGTTATTGGTTTCACTAAAGAGTCGCTGTGGTCGTGTTAATCAAAATTTAAAATATTAACTGTATATTTTCCTGTGTTAATTATGATTGAAATTTTAAATAGAACTGATGCTTAAAAAGTTTTTGATAAACTATACCTAGGATGAAAACTAGTTTCAGAATAATTGAATTATTTATCCAATCAGAACACTTGCCGCCATTTATTACTAAACAATTATTAGTGAAGGCGGGTGACCTGGTGGTCTAGGGGTAAGGTGTCGGACTTCTGTGCTGGGGTCCGGGGTTTAATCCTCGGTCCCGGCACAGATTTATCTGATTGCTAAACCCTTCCTTCACCTCTGACAAGATGCGTATTAATCACAACTTGTGAATGTGGGGAATACCAGACCTCCACCGTGGTTCGGATCCCACGTTAAACTGTAGGCCCTTCATTTCATCTCACATCACCCTACCATTACACATTAGCGTAAGTGCATATAATCCGAACGGGTAGTAAGACGCGGTGCTAATAATAATAATAATAATAATAAATAATAATAATAATAATAATAATAATAATAAGTATAACAAAATTTGACTTCTATTCCATGTTCTGGGGACCCAGGCGATTATGAAAAGTGATGTCAATTCCGGGGTGGTTGACAACCCGTAGGGGAGGGGGTGAATAGCGCGCTTGGAGTGGAATTTTGTTTCCGCCATAGCTTCCGGCTCATTCATTGTATCAAGATAAAAAAAAAATTGTAATGGTTTCTATTACGTAGGGTGCTAATGTTGGTAACTTAAGTTGACCTGTATTTTACTAATATCAACACTTAAACAATGACGGGGCCTTTATCGATATAAGAATAATGGGTCATCCAAATAAGTATTGTTTTATGCCTGAACAAATTAAAATTCAATACACAAAATTCATTTCAATACACAAAATTCATTTCAGTTATTTAAAAAAAATTAAAATGTTAAATAGTTGTTAGTCCCTAAAAGAATGTTATTTACCTCAAAATGCAAAGTTAAATGCAATTATCTTCTTCGTCAATAATTACTTCATTGTTGTTGAAGTTCTTGTAGCCGTTAACGTGACGAACTAAGTTTCGCTTAAATTACAAACACAAAAACTTTTCAAACATAAATTTTAACACTTGCATGCGAACAGCAGATTTTTAGTTTCATTAGAACATTTCGTATGTTACCTTCAAAATCTGTAGCGTATCAAAATCTCATCAAATCAAGTGGCTCAACAAATGCATTTAATGAATGTTCCCAAACATGAAGTTGAGCTAACTCTCGGAGTACATGAAGTCGAAAACTATCAGAAGTGCAGGGTAGAGAACCAATATTATTTAAGACATTAGGGTTGGCCCAAAACAAAATGTGTCTACTCGCATCACAAGTTTGTCCAGGCTTATTGATATGCTGTAAATATAACACCTAAAGTTCTTTTAATTGATTTTGTACAAAGGTATTTAAGTTTAAGAGACTTAGGTATCGATATTTACGGTTTGCTTTGAAAATTTTAGGACCTTTTTTTTTGTACCAAATTTACTTGTTATGTCACACCCTGTCAAAATATGTAACGCTGGAAGAACTTCACTAACTGAATCCCCATAACTCTCTGAAGCAATGTGGCACCCAAGACATCTTCTATTTTCACTGACCCCGGCAATTATCAAAAGGTCAATACAACCAACTATCGTGAATGATTCAAAAATAGAATTCTAGGTATGAAAATGTCAGTGTCAGGACTGTGAATAACAATAACGCATGAATAGTTCTGTTGAACAGCTTTATAAGCATGAAAGAACATTCTGAAATTAGCCTCCAAGTGATAACTTGCAAAATGTAGTTCATCATTTTTCTCAGAGCATTCGGTTCCATTCAAAAACTATCCACCAATAACAAGAGGACAGCCTTTTAGAACATAAGCTTCCTGTAAAATGAAATTCGATAGGAACAGACATAAAAGGGTTTTGTTTTCCCTACTGTGTAGGTATCTAGACTACTATTTTGGAAGTTGTGTGTTTTCTCCTTTTATTCTCACAATTAGTGAATCCTCACCAGCTGATCTTCTCTCTTGCTCTTCAAATTTTATGGATGATTTACCTACCGTACGTGTCAAAAACTAAGTCAATGCGTGTAACAAAAAGCTGTTGCAACACTTTCTTATTCAGTACAAATGAAAACTTGCTAAATCCCCAAAAGTTGTAGTCTTCGAAAGGACCACAAAGGGTATTGAATGTATCAGTGCCATTTTATCCATAAAGTTCACTTCTTCCGAAATAAGAGGAAATATATATTCATATTTCTTGTGAAATTGTTCTCTACTGCAATTTCATTCATAAATTTTGCTTTCTTGCTTTTTTTTGAGAATGCCAGACCAAGGCCCTTGAAAGACCGAGGTGGGGGTAAAGGGGGGATGAAGCACTACTGATGCTTTATCAACTCTGAGATACTAGTGTTTCTCTGTATAGTTAAGAGAAAGTCATAATGTAGATAGTTATTTTTCTATAAAGCTCCTTTTTAATGGTTATCTTTCTTACTGGATTATGTTGCTGAGTATGTGAAAGATTTAACAGCAATCTGTTTTGGAGGAGAAAAAAATATTTTCGTTTTGTCAACTAAACGCCCTGACATTCCTTTACCGATAGTTTTCACCCTGAGCAAGAATGATGTTACTTCTTCTCTATTTACTACTAAGCCTCTCACAATGTTACGTAAACCATTTATTTCACTGATCATCGTTTTAAAAAAGGAATATGATAATTTTTTACATATCACCTTCATTTCTGACTCTTATATTTGTTCCCCATTCACTTTGCGAATATTCGTCTATGTCACCAATGTGATATGAGATTAAATCATAGTATTTTGACAGTCTCATGCAATTACGATTTACTGTGATAATGTAGACACCATTTGTTTGTCGCTTGAATATTACTGGATATTCCTGTCCAGCCACCAATAACTTTAGAAGAAAGGATAATTATTTGCTCAAGGGCAACATGATCACTAGCAACACCATTAAATCTTCCATTCTTCCATTTTACTGAAAAAATGACTTTCTAAGGAAGTTGAGACATAATACAAGATGCATCTACGTACATAATTGTAGTTACTTTATTTCCCCCCTTTATTTAGCTTTACTTTAATTATAAAGAATCAAATAGCCGAAGCTATTATTTATGCTTTTTAGTGAGGAGTTCTCCATCTAGACATCATAATCTGAAAGTCGAAATCTAGACACGGGAATCGAACCCAGGACCTTTAGCTTAAAACACCCAAAGCTCTAATCATTGAGCTATCCAGGAATCGTCCCCTGACCAGGGTCATTCTTCACCCATATTTTAAGGCAGAATCTATGATGGACATGCGAAACTCGTCGGCTACAAATGTGTGATTTTATTAAGATCATAAGCTATCAGATAAATCAACCACCTTCGACTCGGTAGTTGAATTAATGCTGCCACTTGTACAATTATTATAATTGTAAGGGATTGAATATTTAAGAATCAAATAGTCGAAGCTTTTATTTATGCTTTTTAGTGAGGATTAATACATCTAGATATCATATTATAAAAATTGTACAAGTGGCAGCATGAAGCCAACTCCGAGTCGAAGGTGGCTGCGTTATCTGATAACTCGTGGTTTTAATAAATCACACATTTGTAACGGACGATTTCCTCACGTCCATCACAGACTATGCCTTAAAATATGAGTGAAGAATAACCCTGAGCACGGGACGATTCCTGGATAGCTCAGTGGTTAAAACAATGACAAACTAAACCAAAGATCCCTGTTTCGATTCCCGTGTCCAGGTGTCATTTTTCAGTTTTCAGAATTTAATTATAAAATTCACTGCTAAAAAATCCATAATTATAACCCTACCTTATTGGAACACAATTAGATTTGATTTTATCTTTATAGATGAACTAGTCGGAAGTTATTGTGGAAACAAAATTCCACCCCAAGTGCGCTATTCACCCCCTACCCCACGGGTTGTCAACCACCACCGGAATTGACAACATCACTTTTCATAATCAATTGGGTCCCAAGAACATGGATCAGAAGTCAAATTTTGTCATACTTGACATGCATTCTCAATGTAAGCTAGCGCCTGGTTTATATTTGATTATCATGATTTAAGAAAAATGGTTTTAGACATTTTTATTTCGCTTTTTATTCAACATTTATATTATCAAACTTAGGGTTTGTGTTGTATCTATTAACTTTGTCAAATTTAAAATGATGTTGGCCCCAAATATATTTTAGATTGTATGATCTTTTTTGTGACAGTGAAAGGGGGGAGAGGGGGTGGCTCCAGTTGAAATATTCTGTTTATTTATCCCAGGCATTTGGTTTTAAAAATCTGAAATTAAAAATAAACAACGAAAATTCTGATTACATTAGAGATGTTTATATAAATAAAGTTTGTAGCCAAATCAACATTTCATGGGGGTTTGAGGGGCATAGTTTCCAAACGGTGCTATGCAAAGAAAATTTACGATTTTTTTAATGGTAATTAAGATCCGGGGTTAAATACACTAGACGCTTTGTATTTGTTTAATATTTATAAACTTAAATAGCGTGTCCTCCCTCCAAGTCTAAACATTAATACTGATCACTTTTGTTTAGCACCGCGTCTTACTACCCGTTCGGGTTATACGCTTATATACTTAATACGCTAATAATTTTAGGAATAAGGAAGGTTGTATTCATAGGAAGTGTACCCGCATTTGTATGAAGAGAGAAAGAGTGGAAAACCATTTTGGAAAACCCACCCTCAGTACACCAAGATTTGAACTTTGATCTTACCGTCATTGGCAGTCTAGTATACTGCAAGAATAGCGCCTTAGACCATGCGGCCACGGAAGCGGGTTTGAACCCTTATTAAATAAAGGCATACCTAGTGGTGGCAGAACCGGGTGGAGTGTGGTTTCGGGGTGGGGTGGGGGGAATTGCCTCATAGAAATAATTTGTCCCCCCCTCTAGATTTATTTCACTCCTCTCTAATATTTTCGAATACTCGATTGAAAAAAAAATTCAAATAACTTTTAAATCTAAAGGCAATTAATTCATATTTTTTTTAAAAATCTGGTGAGTGTCGAAATATAATTTAGGGGCATCAACCTTTCAAAAGAAACACGAGGGAAGACTACCCTAAATAGATTTTAGAACAGTATAGTTAAACTTTTTTTTAGAACCACTCCAATAGCTTAAAGACACCCTTGTCAAACTTTTGCAGGGTGAACGTCCACGGAACTGTTTAGTCTGGAGAAAACAAGTCCCTCAAAATTCCTGTTTGGTTAGTTTCCCTCCTACCAACATACACACATAATCTTATGTCGCCACTCACACAACATGGATAGTTTGGGAGAAGATTTCGTCTTTCTCTAATAAAGTTAGAGGTTTAAAAGTTTGTGTTTAGACTAAAAGCTGTCACCCTTGCTAAGTAGTCCAAAACTGTACACTTTTCAAATAAAGGTTGATAGTTCGACCCCTGACACCGTTATCCGATCCCAATCTTTCATTCTTCTTCCTTTGCCGACTCATTTTCGAAGTGATCTCAGAACTACCATTCAAATTCTTTCCAGTTAAAATTATTTGTTGTGTCATAATCTTCAAGGCCATAGCTGGGAGGGGAGGGGGGTTCAAACAAAATATATATGGCTTTATTTATGGTTCAAACACAATCAAAATTAAGATACACGTACAAATTAGGGGGCTGTGTTACTATAAAAAGCACTTCAGATAGCTTCTAGAGGTGTTGAATATTTCGAATTTTTCTAGCCTCCGGCAGTTAGGGTGTTATTTTATCATAATAAAAATCATTTCAGAGAGTTTCTTGAGATGTTTAATATTTAGAATTTGTCCTATCCTTTGGCAGTTAGGGGGTAAAGTTGCCATAAAAAAAAACAATTCAGATAGCTTCTAGAATTGTTTATCACCTAGAATTTTTGTCTAGCTTCCGGAAATTGGGGCATGTGTCCACCAAAACCCCCCTGAAGTTATTGGCTGGCTACGGCCTTGCTAATCTCAAAGACTTACCCGCTTTCACAACTATCCTCACATTCACTAATACCTCTTATTTTCTTTATCAATATTACTGTCATAGTCTACCCAGAACTGTCCTGAATAATGAACACAATCACAAACGAGTTTTAAAAGTGAACGTTCACATTAGAATATCTATATACTAGAATTTTCTTGTCACATTTAAATGGTAAATAAGGCAGTATTAGCTTTTTACTGCCAAACTTTTGAGGGAGGGGGCCTTGATAGCAACAAACTAAAAGCCCCCTTTGATCCAACGTGAGCTAGTCACAATCTTGGAAAAACAGCACTAAAAGTAGTTTTTTTGGGGGGTGGGGGGTAGAATATCTCGCTTTATATATATTTTAAAGTAGAAAATGTTTTTCACGCAACGATCTAGTTTTCATTCTACAGTTCACACAACGTTGCGCTATTTCTTTCACCCTTTCCACCAAAACTCGGATCGAAGTTAATATAGTTAGGTTTATTGGCGCTTATGTTTTGTAAGGTGCGGATTTATATTCTAAGGATTTTTTTTAATGATTTTTACCAAATGTTAAGAGGGTTATGATGAATAACCTCCTTCCCCGTAATCCTGTCAGCAAAGTCATATACAATATGTATTTTTTTAAAGTTTACCCAATTCAAAAATGTATTTGATTCTTATCACTGAGATTTTTCCTCTTTTCGAATTTCAACTTATTGTTAAAGACTCCTTACCCCCTTTTTATCAATTAGCATTTTATTTCGTTAATAAATTATCACCCACATAACAGGCGATGGAACCAAGGGAAGCGGAACCTTATTTGTGTGGATCAAGGGAAGGAGGGGAGGTGTATAGAAAAATAAAGTTGTTCTTTTGAAGGGCTTGGCCCCAAAAGTCAAAGGGAGTTTTCATAAAAAAATATTTGAAATGTAGATGTGCCTAAAAGTTTTATCGAGTGAACCTATCCCAGCAATTTTTCAAAAATTGGAGGCTCCTATAAGCGATTTGGTGAGACTCATTCCAATAAACTTTTTGAAATTTAGATGCATTTATAAGTTATTTGGAGTATACCTCACTTGGCCAATATTTGAAAACTAGATAATGTTAAAAGTTTATTGGAGTTTTCCCAGTCCATCAAATTTTGTGAATTTGGTTTCTCCTGAAAGTTATTTAGTGGCCCTCTTCTGGTCTTACGTATTTGGATATTTGAATGCCTCTTAAATCTATTTAGACCATGATTTTAAAAATTGTAATTGGATTTCAGTGCTTCCTCCCCTACACAACCAAATAATTATTCATAGTGTATATAATCGAAGAAGTCCATAAATTACGGATGTAAAGTTAGTTCTGAAGTTTTAAATAAACTACAAAATTATCAACAGTTCGTTTTGTCAGATATCGGTGCTACGCAACACCTTCCAAGATTTCTTGTTTTCACAATTTGAATTGATCAATAGTACGTCAACAATCTATTGGTTAATGGTCGAATAAAAATTTCTGGAAACGATCATATTCAGTCCAACCCATATCTTTTATAGCTTTGAAATTAATATAGACATTTAACCAACTAACGTAAATTTCTCGTTTGAAAAAATGTATACACAAGTTCATCTTTCAACTCCATATTCCAGAATATCAAAGAGAAGCCAACTAAATCGAAAATAGGGTGAATCTATTCCAAGAGAGGGCAAATTATTTCCATTAGGGGAGGAGATACTCGCCCCCCCCTCCTTCCCCTAACGACACTTGTGGGTTGAGGGAAAAAAAGACTGAAAAGTCTGGCGTCTTAGCTCAGTCAGTAGCGTGTCTGTTTACTGAGCTAAGGGTCCGGCTTCGATTCCTGGGATGGCCAAAAAATGTATCATTGGTGAAATGTGTTTTTTCCCCTTTCACAGTGATGAATTAATGGCTGGGGTCTTGGTGTTTTGTCTGTTCTAGATTTAAGTTAAGTAGTTTATAAGTCAAGTGCTAATATAATCAGTTGGCTCAGAATGTGCAAGTTAAATACGTCAAATAAATTAAATTAAATACTTCTGTAAACATTAAAATACGAAATAAAGACAAATCGCCAGTAAACGCGACATTTTGTATGTAAAAAGTATTTTTCCAATGTACCTGTTTTACCGTCTATGTAAATATCAATGGAATCTGAAGCTTTGTTCTTATAAATTAAGGGACCTTGAAAAGTAGAGTATAGTCTACTCGAACCTGATAGTTTATTATGGAAGACAGCAACGATATATAATTAGGTATACATGAAAGGCGAAGATTGGGGGATGAATTATTATAATCACAGAAATCAGTCCTATCTGAATCATATTCGACTAGATTGAAACATGACAGCTAGACACGGAAATGAAATAGCATATCATTGTAAAATTGTAGTACTATTAAATGTATTATTATATATAAAATCTTTTAATTGTAATAAGCCTATTTTTTTAAATAAAAACTAACCGTTTCTGAGCTATAAACAAATATATATAGCTCAGAAACTGTCGATTTTTATAGAAATATATATTTTATTCAAAACTTTGAAATATGAGATAGATTGTTATACTCATTGGTGGATAGAGATATTCCTCTTTTCTCAAAGTTTTTTTTATAATACTTAGCACCACGTCTTATTACCCGTTCAGGTTAAACACTTAAGGACTAATTACGCTAATGGGCTAGGATTATTATTATTAGCACCACGTCTTACTACCCATTCGGGTTATACGCACCTAATGGGCTAGGAGTTGGGAAGGTTGGATATCGAGGAAGTAAACCTGCATTTGCGTGGAGGAAGAGTGTAAAACAATTTAGGAAAGAATAGCCTCAGTTCACCCGAGAGATATTCAAATCTCGATCTCCCCGTCCTTGGCAGTTTAGCTTAACACGAAACTAGCACGTTAGCTAACTACGCCACCGATGTGGGTCTCGAAGTTTTTATTAATATTGTATAAATTATTTGATTTATCCTCTTTGTTGTAGTATTCCTTCAACAATGTATATACTGTATAGGTATATTGTAAAAATATTCCGTCCTAATTCATGTATTAATGTAGATTGCTGAGTATTACGATTCATTTCTCTACGTTGCATCCCCTGACGTATAAAAACTACGCTGATATTCGTCCTCAACTAAATTCTTATTTGTTCTTCATGTCCCCACTATTGATCTTTCTGCATCACTATTTTATTCTTATTATATATTCCTAACATATTTCATTCCTGCCTGTGCTCAAACCCCGATATTTCTTTCCAATATTCATCTACATTTGACTAGCACTAAATCTACATCGGAAACTGAACTTAGCTGCAATCTAGCGGCAGGTTGAAAAACTACCTCGTCTACTACTTCATGAGCGCTAAATTTGAATTAACGTAAATGTGTGTCTCCCTGGCCACCCGACTTTTAGCCACCCGGTTTTTGAAAACGCCCGTCGTTTGTGCTACGTTTGTGCTGGTTAGT
>CABFVZ010003130.1:0-7500 GCA_902151445.1 Timema monikensis
CATTTAATCTCACAATCACCCTACCATTACACATTAGCGTAAGTGCGTATAACCCGAACGGGTAGTAAGACGCGGTGCTAATAATAATCTGAGCCACCATTTGTAGCTCAGTAGTAGAAATATTAGCGAGTATTAATGTACCGTTACCCAGGGGACGCCTGAATCTAATAATCGTACATCCTTTCAGTGGAGGCTCTTTCCACATCACGATGAGATGAGGTGATAGTGAGTACACTTAAACCTAACTTAAGCCTAATTCTGAGGGGCAAATAATAAAAATATTTTTAATTCTATTCGTGTTATTTCTTTCCCTTACTCCCTCATGAATGTTAGTGACCGATATTTTATTATGTGGTTTAGATATACCATAATTTCCGACGTCAGATTAATTTTATAGCAACATAAAAACAAAGTATAGTCAATTTTATAATAATAACATTATATAACTGATAATTCTTTAAGATCAACGGTCTGGGCCCTAGAGGCTACGTGGGAGAGTTGTAAAAAAACACCATTGTCTAAACTGGTTGCCTCAGAACACCTCAGATTTTTGGGAACTTTTAGTATATGTACTGTACATACACCCTAACCTCAATATACATACCAAATATCAACTTTTTATTAATAGTCCCGCTATTTACCAAAATTTGATATAATGTGCCTGAATTATAAACAAAAAATTTGAGCCTTAGAAAACTTCTATAACAACTTTTACTAAACTAGACTCATTTGTAGAGTAGCTTATGGGGTCTAAAATGATACCGGAGTCATACAATAATCATAGAAATACAACTTTTATTAATATTAATTTTGATGAACGCAAGCATTATTTTAGCAATTTCACGCTCGTGATAGTTGTTTTATTTACTTTTATTTTTAAAACACGAACGAAATTGATAACAATAATCAAAATTGAATAGTGGAAGGTGACGAAATAACAAAAACAAAATTTACCTAAAAATTACAGTAGCTTAATATATATAATGATATTTTTAATTTTCAATTTTCTCTCAACGTTTCGGTTTATAATTTTAATGAATAATAAAATATGTGCCAAGCACCTTTATGCCAAATAGAGGCTTTGTTTCTCTCCATCCTGCATCGGTGGGTGCAAATACTAAAATGTCAGGACATCTAGTCTGATTTGCCGTTGATGTAGAGGTCGGGACTCAAACTACATCCAGGTGTATCAAGAGTTACTGATCCTCAAATGGTTTCTCACTATCCCTTCACGCAGCTACGGATAAAGTTTCTCTAAATTCAAATTATCTTTCTAATCCCTTCTATATTTGGATGGTTAAAATTAGTATAGTCAAAGAGTAGTGAGACGTGGTGGAATTTTACTTTAGATTTATTACTGTTTCCAGCCTATGGTTTGGGTTAGATTTTTTTATTCAGGCTATACATTTTCCACTACCAGCTTACTAGGACTGCCGTAGCTTCATATGCCTTATAATCTATCTTACGGCTAGGACAGGGACAACATCCAATCCCCAGCCGTTACTTTATCAATGTGAAAGGGTAAACCCACATTTCACCGAACGATACATTTTTGGCCATGCCGAGAATCCAACCCAGGAACCGTAGCTCAGTAGGCCAGCCCCCTACCAATTGAGCTAATGGGCTAGTTTCATAGTCTGACTTAGCATGCCTAAAGTGCGAGTCGATACTAAATACAGGACGACACCTACCTAAACCAAAATGGAATGGGTTAGTTTTGCGTATGAAACTGGCCCATTCCATTCAAGTTCAGGTAGGTGGCATCTTGTATTTAGTATAACACCGCAATTGAGGCGTACTAATTTTGACTATGAAACTGGCCCTAAGTGTCGGATTGGTTAGATACCACTAATATATAATGTGTGTGTGTGTGTGTGTGTGTGTGTGTGAAAAACTGAAAAACTCGTATGGATAGAGTCAGTAATGAATGTGTGCTGGACTAGTACAGTTTGAAAGGGAATCAAATAGTCGATATGAAAGAAGCGTCTTACGTTTGTTTGGGCATGTTGAGAGGATGAGTGTAGTCCTAGTGATGAAACAAATATATGAAGGTAGAGTGTTTGAATCAAAAGGAAGGGAGGGGTAGGCCATATAATACTTGGCTAAATATTGTAGACGAATGT
Organism: Timema monikensis; assembly: GCA_902151445.1. NCBI lineage: Eukaryota > Metazoa > Arthropoda > Insecta > Phasmatodea > Timematidae > Timema > Timema monikensis. Next base: position 2,124 of record CABFVZ010003130.1, read on the forward strand.
GTGAAAATGAGGAAGATTGAGAGTTTTAAGAATAAAAGAGCATGTATGACTCAATATACGGATGTTGTTGAAGAAAAGGGAGTATGCAAGGACAGAGAAATGTGGAAAAAGTTAGTGAGGATGGATTAAGTACGGAGTTGTTGATTTTTGAGCTATATGCACAGTTCACCTTTAGAGTCAAATTTGGTTTAACACGAGCAAATCTTAATAAATGAACTATACATTAATTTTGAGTATGGTTTCTACAGAAGTTATGTCTATAAAATCTCGCTATTTTAAATCTGAGAAAATCTACACACTGTATTTTACCTAAATTGGTTTTTGTCTCTGAAAGCTTTTAGCACTCAAGAAAAGCAATGTAAGCTATCTTGTCACGTTTCCATCACCTGCATCAACATCTACAACATCAACATCGCTTAGCGTCACAACTCTTGGAAGTGCTGCCCAAAAGGGGGTGGGGAGGAGACATTAACGTTCCACTTTAGGATGGTTCGTAGCCTGCTTGCTCTGCGCCAAACTTTGGATTTACATTTTGTAGCAACGCTAATGAAACACAAGTGTACCAACAGTTTATATTTATTAGATATTTTAGAATATTATATTATATCAATATATATATATAGACATATATACATATATTTAGCATATATAATAGTACACACGTTTAACAACATTACGCCCCAAGGGAATATAAAACACCGTGTTTATGAAAATTTAATATGGACATGTAGTTGGTGACAATAATAGTGAGTAAACCTCCAAATAATTTCAAGTAGAATTTAAAAAAATAACTCCATACTACAGTACAAGCTTAGTGTGTCTGATTCTGTACAAATCAAGTAGACTAAGCCCCTGCACTGGTGAGCATGTGGGCTAAGGGGTCACACTCGTCGGGTCTGGTTTTCTGTTGATGGAGAGGTCTGACTTTGGATCTCAGTCGGGTGTACAGAGAGTTTGTTTTCCTAAATGATGTTCCACTGTCCCTCCAAGCAAATGTCAGTGCATCTCCTTTAAAATTGTGTACACTGGATCCCCACTTTATTGCTGTAAGTATACCGATAGCTTGGGTTGGTATCAATCAAATAAAATGACATTGCCTTCATTCACAGGGTAAGTTTATTGAAACATGTGATAAATAAATGGTAGGTAGTTGATATTTTTATCTATATCACAAGCTATTTTAGATTTACCATATCTAATAATCAAGTATAAGGTACCGTACATGCGTTTATTTATTTAAATTGGACTTACTGAGACGATCAACAAATAAACCCTATTTTAAGTTTATCCGCCTCAATGGCGTAGTTTGCTAATGCGTTAGTTTCGTGTTGAGCTAGACTTCCATGGACGGGGAGATCGAGGTTAGAATCTCGGTCGGGTGAACTGAGGGTGGTTTTCCTAAATGGTTTTCTACTCTCCCTCCACACAAATGTGGGTTCACTTCCACTAAATTTAACCTTCCTAATCCCTAATTCATTAGTACAATCAATACTTAAGCGTATAACCCAAACAGGTAGTAACACGTAGTGCTAAATAAATAAAAATATGTAAAAATATTTTAAGTTTCCTGTAAATGTTGACTATATATATGTATGCATAATTATAATGAGCTAGTTTTGTTACAAACATATGAAGAATCATAATTACTGTTTTTATGGATTTGAGTACAGGCACAGTACATCGTATTCACAATTATTTGGCTAGGAATTAAATTTTAACATGATATTAAATAAAGGGTAACTTACTATTTTGTTGATTTGCATAGTACAATGGGACTGGTCGATCAACATGACTCCTCTTGACTGTGTCAGGGAAATCAGTCTGCCCTGCCCTAATGCTCAGGTGTAAGTTTTGCTCGGACACGTTCATTTGTATTATAATACGAGGCACGTCCAGAAAGTAAGAGTACTGGTTGCCCTCTCGTGCTGTGAGAATTTTTTTCCAAGGTTGTAAACACTGAGTGGTAGTGGGGTTTTTCCTGAACACAACGAGCACAGGCGGACCTCGTTAGTATGAAAATTCGCCTTGTAGTGTCCGTTTGTGTGAAGTATGTCGATAAGAAATCCCGCCAAGTGCGGGGTGCGCGCTGTCATCAGGTTCTTTCTCGCTGAAGGAAAAACACCCACTGAAATTTTTTCACGGATCAAAACTGTTTATGGCGAAGGTGTTATTAACCGAACGAACGTGTTTAAGTGGTGTCGTGAGTTTAATGAAGGCAGAACGAATGTTCATGATGATCAGAGGTGTGGAAGACCTTCCATTATGATCGATGAGTTGATGCAAAAAATCGAGAAAACTGTTCGTGAAGACCACCGATTGACAGTGGATGAAATTTCTGCGATGTTTCCACAACTTTCCAGATCTCTCTTACATGAAACAATTACAGAAACACTGGGATTCCGAAAATTGTGCGCAAGATGGGTCTCAAAACAACTGACAGAGCAGCACATAGTGAATCGGGTCGCTAGCGCTCACGAGTTCCTTGAGCAATTTGAATTGGAAGGTGAGGATTTTCTGAGCTCGATTGTGACTGGAGATGAAACCTGGGTTGCTCATTACACTCCCGAGACAAAAAGACAGTCATTACAGTGGCGGCACACCAGTTCCCGATCTGCCAAAAAATTCAAAACCTCAATTTCGGGCAAAAAAATTCATGGCCACTATGTTTTAGGACCGAAAAGGGATCATTTTGATCGAATTTCTGCCTGAGGGGGAGACGATTAATGCAGCAAGATACTGCGAGACCCTAAAAATGCTCAAGAGAGCAATTCAAAACAAACGGAGGGGAATGTTGACGAAGGGAGTCCGCTTGTTGCACGACAACGCCCGCCCGCACACGGCCAACGCCACTAAGGCGCTTTTGGACTCATTCGGTTGGGACTTTTGAACCACCCCGCACACTCCCCTGACTTGACGCCTTCAAACTTTCATCTTTTCACCTCCCTCAAAACTCACATGGGTGGAAAAAAAATTTCAACTGACGAGGAGGTGAAACAAGAGGTCCTGAACTGGAAGAAGGAGATGGCGGGATAATTCTTTGAGGACGACATCAAAAAGCTTGTGGCACGGTTCACAACCTGCATAGAACGGGAAGGCGACTACGTGGAGAAATAACTGACATACATACCAACAAAATCCTGTAATTTTGTTTATATACAATTTTATTTTTAAAATAGAAAAATAGAGTACTCTTACTTTCTGGACGTGCCTCGTATCACACAAAAATGAATTTTCCACTTCGTTATCACCAGAAACGTTATCAAACGAGATATACAACTAAACACTAGCAGTAGGACCAGTTATCCCCCCATACTCTAGTATCGACTATAGCGCTAGATGGTTGAGTGCTAAGATGTAACTAACGTCAGTGTTTACAGGTCTGGGTTCGTAATTATATGTCAATCTGTCAATAATTTAGTTAAAACCATTATATTATTAATATATACATAGTCTCTCCCCTGTTATACAATGATCTGAAATTTTCATCAGAAAATGTTCCGGAAATATTTAATATCTAATCAGCAGTAATAATAATAATATTGCGCGTCTGGGTTACATCATTTGTAGCCCAGTTTGTGGGAAGATTATCCAGTAAAAATGAACTGTTGCCCAGGGGACGTCTGAATGTACTAATCGTCCATTCTTTCAGTGGAAGCTCTTTTCGTGTCCCGATGAGATGAAATGAGATGATAGTGAGTATGAGGACGTGGAACCAGTGGAAAATCTTAAACCCAACTTCAGCCTTGCCAACCAAACCCTGCTGACCGTTGGGGTAACTCCCCTTTCGGTAAAAATACCCATGGTACCAACCGGAAATCAAACCCGGGATCACTAGGCTTGTAGCCACGTGCATTGACCACTTCACCATAGGGCCGTTTCTACACATCAGTCTCGCACTAGAGTACAAGATAGTCATTCCGGAACATGCATTAGCTATGAGCTTAGACCATTTTAATGCTTCACTAAAACTCCTTTTCCTTGACTTGTCACTTTACCTAACTATATTTTTTTAATCTTATTCATTTTAATGAAACCTCTCCATAGCCTTTGGGCACGACACATTCTAGGTCCATTATTGCTGGATTGCCTCAACAGTCCATATAGGTTCCATGATCTTCAATTTGAATGCGAATGACATTACAAGGTATCCAGACACCAATTTGGCAATGTGTGTGGACAACACTACTCTTGTAGTGGAGTCATGGAGAGGGCTATAGATACTAGGAGAGGGCTATAGATAGCGGTGTACCTCGAGCGAGACTCCCGCGACTATTGGATATGTGACTAGCCACCTGATGGATGAGTATACATCAAAGGGTAATATTATCTTGGAAGAAACAGTATGACGGACCAGCACCAGTCCGGCTGCTCCGATACCATATCAGGGGGGGACAGTGCTAAGGAACTTGGTCTTGCATGCAAATTACCAAGATTCGTGCATTCCAAGTCCGGGGTTTGAAAATAATTATTGAAGTACCTTGTACGCCTCCAATATTACTTTTCAGCAAGACTTTCATATGCCGAGCATTATTGACCATTTCCTAGAACTTGTGCAGTCCTTCTACAACAAGCTGCATTGAGCCATATATCCTCTTATACAAGAGCTTGTGCAGTCCTTCTACAAGAAGCTGCATTATGCCATATATCCTCTTATACAAGCTTGAGAAGTTGCCCTACGTTATAGACACAGTGGGATGCCACAGACACCCCAAAACCTTGCTCATATAAGCGATACATGGTAAAAAGTGGTCCACGGAAGACTCCCAGCTTCCCGTAGAGTAGTGTGACAGTAAAATGAGACCACCCATCACTTTAAGATAAGGTTTGGATCTTTCTAGGATCTATTGTTTCAGAAGAGGACTTGGCTTAATCTGTTTTCGTAATTTCCTTCAGGAAGCAGAAACACATGTTTTTGACTAAGTGATTGACAAACGTTTCGTTAATAAATGCCATAAATATCTAACTAACTTTTAATCAAGTCAATTATGCAAAATATATTACCCCTGCTTCAGTGGCCGCATGGTATAAGGAGTCACTTTCTTAATAGACTATACTGCTGATGACATGGAAATCGGGGCTCAAATCCCAGTCAAATATACTGAGGATGATTTTTCCTAAATGATTTCCTCCTTCCCCATAAGTAGGGTCTCACTTAATCTAAATTCCACCTTCCTCCCCCCTAGCTCATTAGCGTCATCAGGACAAATGCGTATAGCAGCTTGGACAAGTTGTAAGACGCAATGCTAAAATAAAAATAAAATAAAAACCTTGAAAGCCATCTTTATTCTAACTCACAGATACCTAGAATAAGTTAATAAAACATATTTTTCCGCGGGTCTGATGACAGCCTTTCTTCCTTTTGTTGCGCCTTTAACGG
>CABFVZ010003130.1:12500-31366 GCA_902151445.1 Timema monikensis
AGTATGGTACATATTGTATTTTATTTATTGTAAGCATACCATGTATTCCCGCTATTTATATTTTTTTATGTATTTATCAATATTTTGTATGTGTTTCATGTGCGTATTGTATTGTTATTTGTGTTACCATTAACTTAATTATTCTAAAGATTTAGTGGTTTATTTGTTTTTTCTTTCTTTTCAAACATTTTATGGTTTGATATAAACGTTTTTTCTTTTTCATTACTCGCGTTACTTGGTGAAAATTCAGTTTACACTTTATGAAATATTTAATAACATAGTTGTCTAACTTATTCAAATAATTCTATATCTATCCAAACGTTAGAGTTAATATATATTTAACTGTTTTTCAAGTACCGTCTTCAGTGCCAGCTCAGTTTAACTATGCCATATTTTAATCAACTATATCCACGTTCACCCAGACAGCGTATAACCCGAACGGGTAGTAAGACGCGGTGCTAAATATTATATTATATTATTCACCCAGACCTAGTGGCAAAAATAGGAACTAGTCAGTCTTTCGAGCGCCAATTTCAAACCTTGTTTGGAATGAACTTATTTTATAAATGCAAATAGGTTTGGTTTCGTCCATGCAGTGAAAAGGATTTATATTGTTTAATAGCAGTGTTTCCTAGATGGTGGGTCACAACCCGCCACCGGGCCACCAACGCAAAATGCCGGATCGCTTAAAAATCTCTCGAAAACTTAGGTGTCTCTTTTTTGGATGTATATTTTTAAACGAAACTCTAAAATACAAGTAAACAACGTTAAATTGGAACTATTGAATAAATAATTCAACTAATCGAGACTAACGACGCGCTCTGTCCACGTCCGCACCGCCCTGTTCCACCGCGCGCCACGCCATTTCGCAGTCTCTTTGTTCATGGCAAAGTAGCTCAAGCAATGACGAGGCTGCATGGCGGCGGAAGAGACACGCGACCACGCTTCAGCGCCACCGTACAGGCCAAATCATCAGGCTATTTGTTTTACCCACTCGGGTCCACACACACCCGCACCTGGAACCACACCCACACCCGCACCTGTAACCACTCCACTCCTTCAGTTTGAGTTAAGTGACGAGAGAGAGAGCGTATATTTTCTGTTGTGTTTACTGATTATGTTCAGTTTGACGATGGATAAATGGGTAATTCAACAACAAACAATGTTCCGGTAACAAACTCTTCGATTAGCACTGATAAACAATCGAGTAATGTAGAGCCAGGTATGTTCTGAGAGTAGCACCAACAGGCAGTCGAGTGATGTGCAGCCTGGTACAAGTTCTGAAAGGGTCACCAACAAACAGTCGAGTGATGTACAGCCGGGTATAAGTTCTGAGAGTTGCACCAAGAAACAGTTGAGTGATGTGCTGTTGGGTGCAAGTTCTGAGTGGGGAACCAACAGACAGTCAAGTGCTATGCAGACGGGTCCAAACTCTGAAAGTGGCACCAACAGACAGTCGAGTGATGTGCAGCCTGGTACAAGTTCTGAGAGTGGCACCAACAAACAGTTGAGTGATGTGCTGCCGGGTGCAAGTTCCGAGTGGGGAACCAACAGACAGTCAAGTGATATGCAGACGGGTACAAACTCTGAAAGTGGCACCAACAGAGAGTCAAGTGATATGCAGACGGGTACAAACTCTGAAAGTGGTACCAACATACAGTCAAGTGATGTGCAGCGGGGCACAAGTCCTGGAAGTGGCACCAACAAACCTCCTCACGATGTGCAGTATAATAATCTTACAAACAGTATTCTGAAGATTATATAAAATTAAGTTTCATCAAGGGTGCTGATGACAAACCATTATGTTTAATTTGAATGTGGCACTTTCAAACGAATCCATTAAACCTTCGACGTTGAAGTGGCACTTGGAATTGAAGTCATCCGGAATATAGATATGAGCCAAAATATTTCTTCATTAATAAAAAGAAAGAATTAATTGCTACCAGGGAGACCTGGTGGTCTAGGGGTAAGGTGTCAGACTTCTGTGCTGGCGGCCGGGGTTCAATCCTCGGTCCCGGCACAGATTTATCTGGTTACCAAACCCTTCCTTCACCTCTGACAAGACATCTTGTGAATGTGGGGAATGCCAGGCCTCCACCGTGGTTCGGATTCCACGTTAAACTGTAGGTCCTTCATTTCATCTCACAATCACCCTACCATTACACATTGGCCTAAGTGCGTATAACCCGAACGGGTGGTAAGACGCGGTGCTAATAATAATAATAATAATAATTACTACCAAACAGACTATATCTTTGAATTTTTCTCAGGGCACTCATTCTGAGAACCTTGTAATGGATTCTTAACAAATATAAAAATTAATTGCTGAAACTGGTTATCCTCACACAATTTCCAAGAAATTAATATTTCCAGCAATGAAAATGCTATCATCTCAAATAAGTGATAAATAACAGGAGAACCAAGTAAATATGCTGGCACTATCAAACAACACAGTGAAGCGTAGAATCGTGTAGATGGCAGATAATATCGAAGAAACTGTAATAGGTCACTAAAAAGAGTAAAGTTTTTTTTCCTTATAAATCGATGAAAGTACAGATATATCGGACAATGACAATCTAATCTATTTTGTGAGATACGATTTTGACAATACAACTCATGAAGAATTTATTTTTTGTATACCTCTGAGAACAAGAACAACAGCTGAAGAATTTTTTTATTTGATTGATAGATACATCAATCAAAATGGCATTGAATGTAACAAATGTAAGGGACTGAATAGTGATAGAGCGCAAGCAATGGAAGGCGCTCGTACTGAACTTTTTCCGTGGATCAAATCCATAGCACCAAACTATGTGTGGGTGTATTTGTAGCATTCACAAAGAAGCATTCACAAAGAAGCATTGGCCGTCAAAAAATGCCATCGCGTTTATTTGCAACAATTTAAGAGTGTGTAAAATATATAAACTTCATTAAATCTTGTCTGGGAAGCAGTGAATTACAAAGTTATTACAAAGCTAACAGAATAACAAAAGTAGTATAACGCGAGTTCCATGCCGGATGAGATTTCAGCTGCTATCAAGGATCATTTTCTAGGACTGGAGACAAGTCTGAAGAAATATATCCCCCAATCAACAGCAACAAAGCATGGATAAAGGAACCTTTTATAGTGAACGTATAATCCAAGAAAGAATTGGTGGATTCGCGTATTGAGTCTATAATTAAACTGTTGTGTGATATGGTACTCAAAGACATCTTCGATAGAATATCATTGATGGATTTTTTGCTGGCCTGTCTTCAGGGATTCAGAGTTTTAACAGAAAAAGCGATACCATTTCTAATGCCTTTTGTCACGGCCTATATTTGTGAAGCAGGCTTTTCAACACTGTTTTCCCTAAAAACAAAAATAAAAACCAATTGTAAGTCGAACCTGATCTAAAAATAAAGTTATCATATTTTCCTCCAAACCCGAAGTTTCTAATTAACAAGAAACATCATCAAACTCTTAATAATAGTATTGTGTTTTAATTGGATTTCTTTACATTTTTGTAAAAGTGAATGCTACTTTACTATAGTATATGAAAACTGTATGAACATTCAAATTTGTTTTATTCTACCTATAGGCCAGAAAATATTGGGGTTTTCAAAAAAGGAATTCCTTCTCAGTCGTTTTATAGTAAAAAAAAATTGTACGACGTCCTATATAAAATGAGTAATTAAGAGTGAATCAGTAAATGTAACGTAATAAGATATGTTTAAAAGTGAGGCACATACTTGATAGTTTCATTTAGATGTAGTGATCTCGACTGGAGAGCTGCTATAACGCCGAAAAAATCAAAATCTATTTTATGGTAATAATTGGAAACTTTTTCACTAATAGTGCATCAGAAAAATCAATTAATTTGGTGAGCCATAAGAACTACGATTCTATTATCAGTTATATTCATTGTAAAGTGTTACCACATACTAATGATGAACTAAATTCACTAATTAACCTTACGTTGGTTTGGGCATGTTGAGAACATTCATAATGAACGTGGTGTAATGATCAGGGATTAAAACGTTAGAAGACAGCGATAGTGGGAGTACTTTGGCCAAATGTATGGCGAAAACATTAGAGAAAGTAGCGAAAAATAAGGGAAATGTTATGATTAGTGAAAGAATTAACTAAGCTGAGGTGTAAAAACCTATAAAAGTGTTAAAGAATTGTAAAGCTACGAAGTGTAGATGGAATCAAAAGTGAAATGCTTACGTTTGGGGTATGATACTAACGACCAGATTGTGTGAGTTGTTCAATGTGTCTACTGGAATTTCGAATTTTCCAAATGAGAGGAAGAATGCTGTAATTGTTTATTTGTACAAAGGCAAAGCAGCACGAGTGAATGTAGACTAAGAATTGTAGGGCAATCAGTTTGTTCAGTATTCCAGAGAAAAAAAATTGGGAGTGTCTTATGTGAGAGGGGTTGTGAAAAAACTGCGGACAAGATTTGGGGTGTGCAATGTGGTTTCATTTTAGGTGAAGTTTGCATGTACCTGACATTTTCATTGCAACAACTGATTAAGACATGTATGGTAGTAAGGAAGAATGTTTATTGTGCATTCGTTGATCTGGAGAAAGCGTATGATCGTGTGAATGGGAGTATTTTATATAATGTTCTGAGAGAGTATGGTGAGAACGCATGGTTAGTAAATGCAATTACGGTGGTGTGTAATGGAAGTAAATCACGCATTAGTATAAATGAAGCATTGATCTTGAGCGATTGATTTGACATTGAACAGGTTGTCCGACAAGGTTGTGATATGTCTCCATGGATGTTTAATGTATTCATTAATAATTTTATGAGGAATGCGTGTGAGGACAAGGTTTTGTACAAATGAACAATGTGAATGTGAGAGTGCTGATAAATACAGATAATGCCATATTAAGGGCTTAGAACGAAAGTTACTTACAGAATTAAAAGTGCATTAAATAATTTTAATGTGGTGACAGACGTAATGGATCTGGGTATAAATCTCTCCAAAACTAAGGTGATTTTGATAAGTATAAATCAGGCTATGATTGTCAAAATTAGTATAAATGGGAAACTGTTAGAACAAGTGAATGATTTTATTTATCTGAGAAGAATGTTTTGTAAAAATATAGTGAAATATGGTGAAATCTACAGACGGGTGAATGCGTCTCGGAGAGTAGTTAGATGTGTGTTGACTATTGCAATGAATGAAGTAGTATCGAAAGAGGCAAAGATGGCAGGTTATAAATGTGTGTTAACGCCAAAATTGCTTTATGAATATAAAGTATGGGTTTGTCAGGAGGAACACAAAAGCATGGTGAATGAGTTTGGAATGGGATACCTAAGAAATGTATTTGAAAAAACTCTTGTGGACATAGTAATAAATGGGCGCTGAAGGTGTGCTGTTTGAAAGGGAATCCAATATATAAATGCAAAAGAAGCGTCTTATGTTGGTTTGTATATGTTGAGAGATTAAGTGTGTATTGAGTGGTGAAGCAAATATATGAGCGTAGAGTATCTGTTTCAAAAGAATGGGGTAATCCATATAAGACTTGGCTAAATGTTTTAGATGAATGTGTGGAAAAGAGAAATATTAAATATTTTAAGAATAAAAGAGCATTTATGACTCAGTATATGGATGTTGTTGAAGCGAAGGGAGTATTCTAGGATAGGGAAGTGTGGAGAAAGCTAGTGAAGATGGACGTACAGAGAGTTTATTGAGATATATACACATTTTCTTGCCTACCCATTATGGGAACGGCGTGATTATATATGTGTATGTATGTATGTATGTATGTATGTATGTATGTATGTATGTATGTATGTATGTATGTATGTATTGTCCTATTCAAATTTAATTGTTGGAGATGATAGAAAACTTTGGACCAGAAACTTTACATTATTGTAAAGTATCCAGGACTAATGGAAAAGAGAAAACCCAACTAAATGTTGTATTGTAGCATATATTGTTTAAAATATATATTTGTTTTTGAAGCGGATTCAGGATTTAATTTAAATTTGTAAAGAAGGAAGTTTCATTTTATAATGTATCTTTGTTCCGTACTTTTATTTCTTGAATCAGAATTATACTTATTTTGATAGGGTTGTTAAAAGGGATGAATTTTCATTTCATATAAATTATAAAAGTGGATCTTTATATAAGTGGTCATCTGTAGGATAGCACTCATAAAATTGAATTTAAGTGTAATAATTAAATTCAATATTTTGGTTAAAATTTATTTTTTATTTAGTGTGTGATTTTAGTTTAGTGCCAGAAATGGAAATAGTCTTGGACCCTGGTTTTCCCATTGTGTAAGTCCTATCTAAATGGCCGGACAACTCCAGTGGTCCCAAGAATGAGGGTCTTAGTGTGAAAAGCTGACAGCCAGGAGTACATAAAGGAAAATATTTGCAGGAGTGCTGATATTTATGAGTAAAAATATATTTCTATGAATCAGGGAATAAGTATATGGCACACTTATATCTGAGGAATATAATATAAGGTATCTTCTATCTTTCTTTTCAAAAATACAAATACAATTAGAATTTCACATTGGAAAAGAAATATAAAGTGTAAAATTACACAAAAAAAGTAAGCAAATTTCATAATATGGTATTTATATTTTACCCACATGGTATGAATTTACTGTATACATGGATTATATTTTATGCTATATTTTAGCACCCAGTCTTACTACCCGTTTGGGATGCATTATATTAATTGTATGTATTAAATGGATGGAATATATGCATTGGACGTATTAAATGAATTGTATTTATTTTATATATTGTAATTGAATTGTTTATAATGTAAACACATTATGTTTGTATTGAGTGAATATTGTATTTATGTTGTCTACATATTGTTTGAATTGAGGGTGACCTGGTGGTTTAGGGGTAAGGTGTCAGACTTCTGTGCTGGCGGCCGGGGTTCAATCCTCGGTCCCGGCACAGATTTATCTGATTTCCAAACCCTTCCTTCACCTCTGACAAGACATCTTGTGAATGTGGGGAATGCCAGGCCACCACCGTGGTTCGGATTCCACGTTAAACTGTAGGTCCTCCATTTCATCTCACAATCACCCTACCATTACACATTAGCGTAAGTGCGTATAACCCGAACGGTTAGTAAGACGTGGTGCTAATAATAATGTTTGAATTGAGGCATGATGGTTTGTATAGAATATATAATGGTATATATGTAAATGTTATATGTATAAATGGTATACGTATGATTATGTCTATATAATGGTATCATGTTTAGTGGTATATCTATATGTTCATTGAGTGGATACCAAAGTGCAAATTTACTGCAATTTCTAATTTATATCAATTCAATTTGTCCTTACTACGATGAGGGGGTTGAATATAGAGGACTTACTCATAGTCCATTTGACTTGGAATCAAACTTGGACAACTGAAAACCTAAATCTATTAGATCTTATATTCCGATCAAGTCCTAAAGGTATTTAGAAGGAGGGTGAATCTATATAGTAAGCTTATTTTTACATAATTACTGGAATACTTGGACTTTAAGCACGAGAATTATCTTAGGAAAAAATGGCAAATCTAAATATCAATATTGTATTGTATTATTCATAGAAAATGTTGTTATTGATCTGGGGAATTTATTTATAGGCTTTTAGAATGATAATTATCTTGGGAAGAGAAGGAAAACCTTACATATCGATACTGTTCCGTCTTATTTATCGGTAATTTTTTACATTTGAATTAGGTTTTGAGCGAGATAACTTGCTGAGAGAGAAGAATAAAACGTATTAGCCTTGTCATTTTATTTGTTTGAGGTATTTAACGTGCACTTTCTGAACCGACTAATTATATTAGCCTACGAAAGTATTAATAGTTGAGGAGGAAATTGAGAGGGCTTAAGTTGCTCGATCATTTGTCTGGAAAAAAAATTTAAAACCTGGTTTAACTTCACAAGAGGGTAGAATAATGTTGAAAGGGGGTAATGGGGGTGATTTGAACCAATCCATTTTCAAGTTGTACTTAAATCACGTATCAAGTTCAGTCATTTAGTTTATCCATGCACACCAAGCTCATGACAGAAATTGAACCTCGGACCCTTTACTAAGTAGACAAACTTGCTTTCTTCTGCCATGTTAGAAGTCAAACCCAGGATCACCTTACTTATTAGATGGATACGATATCAATTAAATCTGATGTAAGGGAAAGGTGAAACAAGATTATGGATATCGAACATAGGACAGAAAGAAGAGTAAGATAGATAGATAGATAGGGCAGCAGGAAGAGGAAAAGGTAGGGTCCACGAGCTGATCAAACATGGACCTGTTCATTTCTAAGACAATCCACTCTAGTTGTGTTGCATGCAGCTAGTGTAATTGGTAGCGCTAGTTAGGTTATACGCCACCAGAGTAGTCACGAGCAATGATACTCTAGGCCCTAAGGTAATTAGTGGTCAAGAATTTGGTAGCGCCTGTACTACAGAAAGTTAACAACCGTGAAGTTGGTAGCAGTGGCAGATGTCATGGTAATCATGTTAATATCTCATGGGATTCGCCATCTTGCACATTTTCCGAGCCAGCTCATACTAAGCTCCCTTACTATTCACTTTTATTTATTTTTCTAGAAATAAAGTTGGAAATAGAAAAAGCAAAAGAAAAATATATATTAACATTTTTTAAAGTTATATGCACAGACTGTAAGTTATGAATGACCAAAGCCTACCTTAATTAACGGGTATAGGATAAGGTAGAGGATTTATCTCTAAGAAAATACAACATTATTCACCTGGAAAGAGTTTGGAAAAATCTCATTACTATTTTGAGTTATAAAGCTACTCTCAGTTTAACTAACGAAAGACCTACCCTGGTTGAGCTTTCTATTCTGGGAATAAAAGGTTATTTCCTTTTTTTCAAAATAATATCGTATATAAACTACTAAATATTAGAAAGTTTGAAATTTAATTCATTAGATATTATACTATGTGAAATTCTTTTTTTGTAGCAAGTCATCTTGCTATCCATTCGGGATATCCGCTTATGTCTTAATTACGCTAATTGTTTAAGGATGAGGAGGGTTGAATTTAGATTAAGTGTACCCACAATTTTGTGGGAAACCACTTGGGGGAAAAAAATCACCCTCAGTACACCCTAACGGGATAGAACCACAATTTCTCCGTCATTGGAATTAGAAGAGTAGAGACTTAAGCCATGAGGGCACCGAAGCGTGTTGTGTGAAATGCTAATTTAACTATTGCATGCAAGGTTTATTGTCAGTAAAATACGTTGATAGTAAATCAAATAATTCGCGTGAAGCCGACTTTAAAGAGAGAGTATTCGACGTTTAGAAAGAGCGATAAAACCACGCAGTCTGAAGTTTATCTATATAAAAAAAAAGAGAAGATAAATTTTCCACGCTATCGATTCTGTGTTTCCGTCTAGAGCAGAAGTCTTCAACCTTTACTGTTCGCGTACTATACCCTCAGATATTATTTATTTTCAACTTTGTATTCACAAAAGTTGTTGGTTCGTAGTGGAGCTATATTATTCTAAGAGAGAGAGGGAGCGAAGTGGGGTCACAAAGCTTGCTAACGGGCTCCGTGGGGTATGGTCAGTGAAACTGGCTACGAGCCTAAGAGTCCTGAGCTCAATTCACGGGTGGTACCATGGGTATTTTTCCCGAAAGTGGATCTACTCCAACGGTCACCAGGGTTTGGTTAGTTAGGTTTAAGTTAGGTTTAAGTTTTTTCACTGTTTTCACACCCTTATACTCACTATCACCTCATATCATCTCACCTGGACATGGAAAAAGCCTCCACAGAAAGGATGTATGAATAGTACATTCGGGCGTCCCATGAGCAAACGTACATTGGTGCTGGCTAATTTTTCCACTACTGAGCTACAAATTATTATTATTATTATTATTAGCACCGCGTCTTACTACCCGTTCGGGTTATACGCACTTACGCTAATGTGTAATGGTAGGGTGAGTGTGAGATGAAATGAAGGACCTACAGTTTAACGTGGAATCCGAACCACGGTGGAGGCCTGGCATTCCCCACATTCACAAGATGTCTTGTCAGAGGTGAAGGAAGGGTTTGGTAATCAGATAAATCTTTGCCGGGACCGAGGATTGAACCCCGGCCGCCAGCATAGAAGTCTGACACCTTACCCCTAGACCACCAGGTCACCCTGAGCTACAAATGATATAGCCTAGACGTGAAATATATATAATATTATAATATATAATAAATATTTAAATAATATATTATGTATTATTATTATTATTATTATTATTATTATGTATATTGTACATATATATATATGTATGCAATACTTGTTGGGGTTATAGCTTTATATTCACTTTTTTAAGTGATTATAATGATTATAGGAAGGTGCAAAATTATAAATATAAATGTAAGCGGTTCAAATGATAAAAACTGTTAGATATCTGATTAGCTTCCCTCTGGTTTCTCACCTCTGACAATTCCTTGATGATTTAGTCTAGTGTTTAGGCGAGCGGCACTGCTATCATATCTTTTAAAATGTCCACTGGGCTCATTGATTCTAATTCGAGACATCTTCGTGGAATTTGTAATAATCACTATATAAGCAATTTTTAATAATTAAATCAGGGACGTGGGCTTAATGTCACGCTCGTTTGGTGGTGGGGGTACTGCGGGTGATTTTTAATAAAAGGTTTACCTCTTCTACCCCCAAGAAAATAAAGGTACATTTCCTCTAAACTAGACCTACTCCACAAGTGTGATAAAATATGGATAGCCCTGAAAGAATAGTAAGATCCAGTGATAATATTAATTTTAAAAACTAGGTTAAGAACTCTTGTAGATAATGAAGGACGTCACGATGGTAATGAAGACCAAAATTGGGGTAAATCTGGCAGAAGGTTGAAAAACACATACAATAAGAAATATATACATATATATAATATATATTTTTATCTATATAAATATGTATATGGATATATTATATCCATACACATTTTACGTACCCCCGGGGTACACATACCCCAGGTTGACCACCCCTAGTCTAGCTAAAAGACGTTAGCTGCGGCACAGTAGCGCTCTCTTTTTTTTCCGACGTTTGGAAGATCCCTTATAAAATATTAACTTGTACCCTGGAGCTTTAACTTGTGTTAATATTAATTACAACATTTGTATGCAAGAAAAATATATTAAAGAGAATACATTAAAAGAGTTATTTTTAAAATATTCGCAAAAGGCTTATATTTATTTGTATGTTTGTGTGTGTGTGTGTGTGTAAAATAAAAAAGTTTTAAAAACACATAGTGTGTTTAGGTAAACAAAATAAAAAAAGCTTTGCCTGTTTGTCTTTTTTTCCCAAGGAACTCGTTCAGGTCTCAGGAGAGAAAAGTTTAAACAAAAGATTGTCTACACTAGGATCATTAGTTAACTGAGCTTATCTTTCATCAGCAACAGGAATAATGTTTTCTTCACAGCGTTTAGCAAGAATTTCCCAACAGGAATATTACGAGTTAAGATTTTATCAGTTGTTAAGAATATGGATTTAATCAGTATTTTTAATCATCGATATTCTTAAAAGTTAGCAATTTGTTTGATTTTTTGGGAAAGATGGGGGATTAACTCAATCAGAAGTACTTATATATGTATATATATAAATATATATTTATATATTTTTATGTATATATATTGTATATGTATGTGTGTGTGTGTGTGTGTGTGTGTGTGTGTACACGTGTTTGTACGTGTTAGCGGCAATGTGTGTAAGGCAGGCATTCTATAAAATGCCCATGATTTTTATATAAATCCTAAGTTGTTTTAACAAAGTATGAAATAAATTAGTTTTTCTGTTGTATTTTATACTTTTCATATGAAATTTATAGAATAACCAGTCATTATATATTACCGAGAGCAATAGAGACTTCAGATTCATGACCTTAGCTTACTTGGATGACAGTTCAAAAAGTTACTAGAAATAATCCCTAATGAAAACGTTTGGTAATGTATGAATTTGATTGTTAACCACAGTAATCTAGGACATTATTATTCATATATTTATTTGAGGTCTGCCACAAAGCTTATTTATCGTTTTATTCCACTTAAAAAAATCATTATTCACATCACTTTCACAAACGGTCTAATGAACATAGCTTCAAAATGGCGACCAACGAAACTAAACCATGTGATTGAACGCGACGGAAATGTTCTCTAAAATGATGCACCCACGCAGTGGATAGAAATATTTTATTCGTTTAAATATTTCAAAATACGATAAAATAATCATAGAATAGTTTATTATGTGTATAAAAAAATGATAAGTATATTTTACAAGTAAATACGATGCCTGTCTTAAAAGGTATTAATGTGTGCACTACATTAAACATCATTGATAACGTTACAAAACGGAAAATAAATAATTTAAATTATGTTAAAAATATTGTTTCAGATTGGGTGAAAAGAAATTACTGAAAGTTATAAAACAGTGTATGAAAACTTAAGGTTATGTTAATTTAAATGAAAAATATAATTGCTAATTAAAAAACTTAACATCTATAACAAAACAGTGATCGTTCACAAGTGTTGGCAATCCAAAACCTAAACATATGATTTTTGAACGGTCATACAGGTAAAAACCTATAATAAACAAACTCTCTCTATATATATATATATATATATATAGAGAGAGAGAGAGTGTGTTTGTTCTTCGTTTGGCATCCACTCACTCTAGAAATCATGCAGCTTAAGTTTAGGACTCACAATATGTGAGAGCAAAAGATAAGGCTACTCTATACTGCCATTTAAACTGCTTTAGGATCCGCGTGGTGGGTAGGCTGGAGTGCATAGTTGCCACATAGTGGGAGTTGGCGCGTTACTACTATGCAAGCATATTCAGTGACTGTCAAAAAATCTGTCTATGTGCATTGGTTGCTATGAACATTAGCCTTCGCGGATTGGTTGAGCCTGTGACAAGCTTCCACCCCTCACTCCAGCTGCACTGAACTCTATTTTAAAACAATTTAAGAAGAAAGTAGGTTATTGCCAAGTTTACACGTTCTTTGTGTCTTGGTTTTTAACTACCCGAACCGGTAGTTATTTTGTCTGGTGCATCAGGCTTTATATGGATGTAGAACAAATATAATCTAAGGAGCACACCTTAAATAGTTACTTAACTACTTACTTAAGTAAATTTTAAAATGTCTTGGTTAATTGAGTTTAAATATACACTTCCCCATTAATCACACGGTTTGAAGTTCATTAGATTTGATTTAAAAAATAAGTTTGAAGTGCATACACTGGGGTTACACTAAGTGCACATAAAAAGTACAACCTTTCTATGAGTTATGCTTTTGGAACTACCCACACTGGTGGGCACGGGGTTGAAGGTGTCATGATCACAATATGCAATCAACTCCTCTTTACTTTATATCCGTTACTGTTTCCAGCCTGTGGCCTGTGTCAGTTTTTTATTCAAGTCATTTATTTTCCTCCGCCGGTTTACTATGCCTATAATAGCTTAATATGCCTTATAATATATCTTAAGACTAGAACAGGAACAACATCCAGTCTCCAGCCGTTAATTTATCACTATGAAATGGTAAACCCACATTTCACCAATGATACGTTTTCAGCCATGCCGGGAATTGAACCCAGGACCCTAAATAGACACGCTTCTGACTGAGCTAAGGTGTAAGGTTCAACTCCGCTTCTAATGAACCTTAAGGACCCAGATTTTTGGCTCACAATGTCCAAAGGTTAATAGAACCGTAATGTGTTTCTGCGTTACCTTTGTTGAAAGGGGTCAGTACAAAAACAACAAAAGATCACTAACAGAATAAATTTTATTGACATCTATTAATTAATATTATTAATAATAATAATAATAATAATAATAGTAATAGGATATGTTCAGCAGCTGGCTTTTTTTATCGTATTGTTTATAAACCCGGGTGGATATAATTATGAAGTTGTGAAGCAGGTGGGAGTCATAATAACCTAACTTGATTTTAATTAAACAAACCCTAGTGAGCGTTGGGGTCATACCCTTAAATTAAAAATACCCAAGGTATCAGCCTGGAATCCAACCCGGGACCCCTAAGTGCATAGCTAAGTTCACTGAACACTACACCATGGGGCTGGTTTGTTGCTTACTGAATCTGTTTTAGTGAATATTTTTTCTCTATTCTTCTATCAAGTATGTGCCTTTCCACACTCAATTCCACATTGTACTTCTTACTTACTGTACATACATTCAATAATCCTAATAGCATTCCTAACACACCGCAGCATTTATTTTCCTGCCGGGTTTCCTTCTTCACTCTTATCTTAGTCATATTCGCCCTATCCTGTTTCATTGCTAGAATCACCTCTCACAACCTCACGGTGGCTTCATCCCGTGACATTTAATTCGTTATAACTTTATACTCACTATGGATCAAGTATTTAATACAAAATGAATTCTCATTGATGAAGTGTAGTAGTTCTTTGAGTGACACTTCATCATCTCCCGCTTATGTCACACATTCAGTAGTTTTAATCCAGCGTGACAGAAGCAATTAATGCATAATTTCCATTCCCACATTCCTCGATGTCTTGTCGGCAAAAGATATGGTGTACAGCGAAGAGGCCTGTATGTCATAGTATGTCTATCCTTGCTCAGCCACGGTATGAAACTTAAACCTAGAATGTGGGGTGCAATGGCTGTCTGCACTCAGACTTTCGTCCCCTTTCCATTCCATAATTTCAGTTTCTTTATGTTAGCACAGAAATAAGAATTCTGGTAGAGAACTAATTTCTTCAAGTATTTTCTTAGCACCGTGTTTTACTACCCGTTCGAGCTATACGCTTACTAATTACGCTAATGGTTTTAGGAATTATGGAGGGTATATTTATAAGAATGTACCCGCATTTTCATGGAGGGAGATTGAGTAAAACCAGTTTGTGAAAACAACTCTCAGTACATCTGATCTAGATTCTAACCTCAATTTCCCCGTCATCGGCAGTCTAGTCTACTGTGAGAGTATAAAATTAGATCACGTGGCCTCCGGAGAGGGTTTCTTCAAGTATTAAATTAAAACAACCAAATTTTTGTTTTCTAGGATTTATGATGGAATTACATATAGTATTAAAAGTTTCCATTTTTAGTTTCCTATATCTAAAGTTTATGGTTTATTATAATCTAAATTTTAAACACACAGTGAAATGTATTTTGTTCGGAGAAAAAAATATTTAGATTCATTATAGCAGGAAGTTCATTACAATAAGATTCAGAGCTGACTATATTTAATAGTAAGATAAAATAACCTAGAATGTAGGACCATAGTCAGAATAAACTTAGGGTACATATGATAGTAACCTTTTCCTTTCCATGTTTTATGGTTTTGGAGCTACCCGCGTGGATCTTCACATGGTATAAAGTGTGAAACTCGCAATATTATGCAATGTAAATATAATTCACAGGTTGATGGGAAAGTTGGGTGTCGAACCACTGCCGCGTGACTATGTGGTTTTCACGTGTGATTCCTCATTATAATTTCTCCTTCCTCTCTCCATGTTAATGTGGGTTCACTTACTCTTTTCTCTTACACATTCTTATTCAATTAGAAACCGTTTTATAACCCCTAATGTTAACGTATCAATAACAGATTTTTAAAAATTCACTATATTTAACGAACTAATCCAAACCAATTTACTTCCTACGAACAAAATGTCAGACTCATCTAGTCTGGTTTTTCCAGCGACGATCGAGGTTCTAATCTTGGTCGGGTGTACGGAAGGAGGATCTACCTAAATAGTTTTCTACTCTCCTTACACACAAATGTGGGTACACTTCATCTAAATATAACCTTCCTTATTCCTAAAACCATTAGCGTGATTACTATATAAGATTATAACCCAAATGGGTAGTAAGACCCGGTGATAAAAAAAAGCAATATTATCTTCCTCATGATGGCTGCGCAGTGCATATAATGATGTAGTATTTACTATTTTGATTCTGTGAACATTTTGACCATTTTAATAAAGTTTGGTAAAAAAAAATTCAAAAATTACCTTCTAGATATGTCATTAAATTAATCAAATAATAAAAGTGATAGCTTAGATTTTGTTTTTTATACATATAACATTGATGATGGTGAAATATCGAAACGCTATTTAAATGAAAGTCGGCGATATAATCATTTTGCATATTATTTTAAAACAGAATAGAAACAAACCCATGATTAGTGAATTAAAGTTTAAAAACAAATAAAATTCTGCCATTTTTAAAAGCTTTTGTAGACATTTGCCTCGGTCCCTATACTTATATTGAAAACCAAAAAAAAAGTACGGTACATAACTCCACCTCTCACTTATATACGGTCAATGCCCAATGTTTATCATGAGCTGGCACTGGCACTCAAAGGTCTACATCCCTAATCTTGTATTTTAGAGCTTCTAGACTGTCAATGCCCAATGTTTATCATGAACTGGCACTGGCACTCAAAGGTCTACATCCCTAATCTTGTATTTTAGAGCTTCTAGACTGTCAATGCCCAATGTTTATCATGAACTGGCACTGGCACTCAAAGGTCTACATCCCTAATCTTGTATTTTAGAGCTTCTAGACTGTCAATGCACAATGTTTATCATGAACTGGCACTGGCACTCAAAGGTCTACATCCCTAATCTTGTATTTTAGAGCTTCTAGACTGTCAATGCCCAATGTTTATCATGAGCTGGCACTGGCTCTCAAAGGTCTACATCCACAATCTTGTATTTTAGAGCTTCTAGACTGTAAAAGATGTCATTTTGTATATTTTGTATATGCTATTAGAATAAATCAATAAGTTCTTAAATGTTCATTCAGATAATAAAACAAGATTAAATATTTTTTATTACCATTTCATTTTTTACACGTTTTTGCTAGGTAAAGTATTTACATAACCTGATTTTTTCAACCATGAGGAAAATCAACTGTGAAAATATCTAGGTGCAGGACCATCTTCAGTTATTTGGAGACCGTGGAACCTCACTTTTATTGGGGTGACTCTCTTTTGTAAAGCAAGTATGTTTTAAAAATATATTTGCATATACATGTATTGTAAAATTTTTATATGGTTACATTGACAACTAGAGGGTGGGTGGCTGAGGGTGTAGATAACTAATAAATATTAAAATGGTAAATACAAAATATCCAGTTAAGAGCAATCGTGCATCTCAACATAACTAACTTTAATTTTGTTTTTATTTCAAACGGTACTTTATATATATTTATTTATATTTATATATATTTATATTTATATATTTATATATATTTATATATATTTATATTTATTTATATATATTTTTATATATTTTATATATATATATATCCCACTAAAAACTGCTTTAACTAATGGAATTAGATTTTTTATACTTTCTAAATCTATGAAATACAAATGTTTGAATTTCTTACATTTGACTTAATAAATTGATATAGATGAACGTGTAAATATTTCGATACTAAAGTCTGAATACTTTCTAAAATATTAAATATTTACTACTACACACACAAATTACATTTTTAAGTAGAAATTTGTTTTTATTTACTTTTTAACTTACTGTGCTCAGGTACTAAATGTATTTAAAATTAATTTTGGAATAGTTCTGAACCATTAGATATTAATTTATCTTTGCCTTTATGAGATTGCGGTTTAAAAATAGCCTGAACTATATCTCATGGTGTTCATAGTTTTAAACATATTTTCTCATTAAGTATTTTTGCAAGGATATACCATATCTGACATGCTCGACAACAAGTCATTGTAGTGGACATTTTAACTACAAAAGTTTTATCTCATTTTAAAACCCAAATAATTACCCCTCCCTTCCATCTACAGCACTTGGACACTACCACCAAATAAAAGTAATTGTTTCACTAAGGTCATAGCCTGTAAAGACTAGGACGCTTGCCTAGTCTTATTCTCATGAAGTTCGTCTGATTTACTTTGCTGGTGAGGCCCAAAAGGCATTCGAAACATAGCAGTACGTGCTGAAGATATAGTTTCCTAAATTATTTCCTATTAATCCTCCACATAAATGAGGGTACATTTAATCTAAAATTTAACTGATGACTGTATAGGGCAGGATATTGACTGGAAGACGTGGAAATACTCTTTAAGAGTAAGAACTTATGACACTGGGGTTAACCGAGAAATGGATAAAGTAGGCTCAAGACTGAAAGAAGTTATGAGACTCTGTAGAGGAAGACCTTATGACACTGGGGTTAGCCGAGAAATGGGTAGAGCATGATCAAGACTGGAAGAAGTTATGAAACTCTGTAGAGGAAGTCCTGATGTCACTGGAGTTAGCCGAGAAATGTATAAAGCATTATCAATACTGGAAGAGTTAGAAAGGAACTGATTGGGTAGCGCATTATCTACCATGTTCATTGAACTCTAAGTAATCACTAAATCATGAATCAACGACAAAATTGGCTAGTATTTATTATTTAAAAAAATCTTCATTCCTTGACATATAGATCTAAGCTAAAACACAGTTGTCACATTTCACAAGTTTGGTTGGTTATATTCAGTAATTACAAATCTCCATTTGTTTTTACTACCGTCATAATTTTATAAATGTGTTGCATAATTTAATTATATTTACTACCCAAGCAAATATTAGTAGGTAGCTTACATGTCCGAATAGCTTAAGATGTTATTATAAGACCTGATCCCATGCTTAAACTCTAACTTTGTAAGAATATTAATTTTTATTTTGAGCATCGTGTCTTATTACTCTTTAGCACTATCATACTTTTAATTACACCAAGGGCCTAGGGAGAAGTAAGATGGCGCTTAGAGAAAAGGCACTTTCATTATATGGTTGGAAGAGTGGCAACGCATTAAAAAAAATCATTAAACCCATCAGGCATTCAAATCTGACCCCCCCCC
>CABFVZ010003130.1:31423-74424 GCA_902151445.1 Timema monikensis
AACTGATGAGATTAGCTTTATTATCAGTCCACCGGCTCACTGATACATGTGATGAATCTAGTTAATGCATTAAAAACTATTTTAAATTGAATAATAATACAATATAGTTAAGAGCATAATGGAGTTTGTTAAATAAATAATCGTTTATTTCACTAGAGTAGTTTGATATTTTGAGTTATTTTTGTGTCAAAACCAATATTTACATGTTTTCATTTTTACTAGATTATATTTTTCATTTTTAGGTTATATTTTAATATTGATGACAAGATGGAAAAAAGTTAACACTATACAATGAAATCATCATCATCATCCCTGTGGCCAGGTCAATTTAATTAAATACCTCCATTTTCCTCTAGCCTTCCATTCTTCCAAGGCCGTAGTCAGAGGGGTTTTCGGGGTTCAACCCCTCCCCCCTTCTCCACAAATTTTATGAACAAAATAGTTATGGCTTTATTTATGGTTCAAACAATATGAAAATTAATGCACAAGTACAAATTAGGAGCTGTTTTACCACAAAAAACACTTCAGAGAACTTATTGAGGTGTTTAATATTTAGAATTTGTCCTAGCCTCCGGCAGTTAGGGGGTTGTGGCTTCTAGAACTGTTTTTTATTTGGAATTTTTTCCAGCCTCCGTCAATTGGGGGATGGGCCTACCAACCCCCCTACCCCCCTGAAATTATTGGCTTGCTACGGCATTGCAGGCCTGTTCTCTCGCTTTCATATTTTCGGTTATCTGCTCCTCCCATATCTTTCTTGGTCTTCATTGTGGTCTTTTTCTTACATACTTAATCCCAATCATTCTCTTTGGTATTCTCTTTATTTTCGTCTTCATTAAATTACCACACCACCTCATACTTTCTTCCTTTACTATTCCATATACTCACCGTATCCACACTATTTCCCAGATTACTTCATTCCTAATCCTGTTTCTTCTCGTGGCAGTTAACATACTCCTCACAAACTTCATTCACATTGTCTATACTTTCTATGTTCAATGTCCAAAGCCATCTTACCTTTCCTTGTAATGTCTCTTACACACGTATAGAACAACTTCCTTGCTTCCCTCTATTAATTAGACCCTATCTAACCCCACTATTCACCTCGATCAATTTTCAAGATATTTTACAGTCTGCTCCGTTTTCAACTATACTTCACTCAATAATTATATAACTTTACTAAGCCAGGCCTTATCCTCTTCCTTGTCATTACCATCACTTCACACTTCATCGTCATGAATTTCCCTCAACACTTTTTCCCTTCCTCATACCATTCATATAGCTGTTCCTGTACTTCCTATTCATTCTACCCTTATACCATCAAGTCATCATTATTATTATTATTAGCACCGCGTCTTACTACCCGTTCGGGTTATACGCAATTACGCTAATGTGTAATGGTAGGGTGATTGTGAGAAGATTGTGAGATGAAATGAAGGACCTACAGTTTAACGTGGAATCCGAACCACGGTGGAGACCTGGCATTCCCCACATTCACAAGAAGTCATCATTAAAAATATGGCTTTCATTTTTTCCTACCCGAGTTTTCTTACCACTTTATTCATGAGCATTTTCATTATCGATACAAATATGAGTGGTGAGAGAGCAGTCCCCTGCTTCACCACATTTTTTATTTGGAATCCATCTGTACACTCATTCTCCGTCTTAGCACAGCTCATGTTAGCGTCAAACATAAACTTTACTCAACTCCTCTTTCCGTCCCTGTCTTCTCCATCGCTTTCCAGACTTTAATTATATCAACACTATAATAATTAAGCTTTATCCAAATGTATAAATACTATTATCAAGTCCATCCCAAATTCAAACCTTCTTTCCATCAGCTGTCGTATAGTGAAGATCAAGTCTAAAGAAAAAATAACAAAGTTTAAACCCAACATAATTTCGACTAGATTTGAGCTTTCTAGTTTACCATTTAAAACAATATAAAAAAACTTCTCCAAAATTACGATCGTTTGCATGTTGGTTAGTCCCTAATTCCTACCAGCATCGAAGAGTGAAGTTCCTTTCTGGGTACTAGCTTAGATCTCAGTTTCAACAGTGGGGAAAATAGTTAGGGAGAAATCATATGATCAATGAAGTCATTCTCAGCAAGTCAGAAATGGCCCTCTCACAGACGCCTGCGCACAGTGTCATGATCATAGCCATGATGGGGTAGGGAGACACACGTGATTGCACTTCTCGCTCTTTTCCCTAAGCTTGGCGCCTGCGCACAGTGTCATGATCATAGCCATGATGGGGTAGGGAGACACACATGGTTGCACTTCTCGCTATTTTTCCCAAGCTTGGCGTCTGTACAGAGTCTTGAACTTGGGGGGATACTATACTAGCGCACAAGGGTCCCGTGCCACTCGGTGACTCAGTTCTTGTTTTTTTGACTTCCCGGTAAAATGGGGTAAGTGCTGTTCGATCTTTCAAGGTGGCGGAGGTCGGGGCTATATTGTTTGTAGCCACGGTACACTCTTTAACTCTGGGTTTCATTCCCTTCGCTTATGTTTATTCTTCATGCTCCTCTATTTTACTCACATCCTCCTCTTCTTCCGGGTTAAGCATCCTCTGAAATTATCCCCTCTATAGTTTATTTTCTTACTCTCCTGTCTTAATTAATTTTCCTTATTAATCCATAATCTTAACAGATTTTCTTTTATCCCTCCTCCTATTTCTTACTTGGCTTTATAACAATTTCTTGCTTCCTTTAACATTATTTCCAATATCCTTGCCCATTTTTGTATCCATTTCAGTAACCATTTACTAAGCTATTCTCTTTCTTTCCCTATTCTCTTCCCCTGTTTCATTATTTGTATTCTCGAAACTCTTAGTGAATGATTTGTTCTTCTTCTCCACTGCTTCCTTCGCCCTGTTGTTCCACTATGTCGAATCCTACCTATTCCTTATATAATTTCTCCACACACATACCTCCTCTGCAGCTCCCAACAAACTTGTATTAAACATTGTACAGGTTAGGTTGGCTCCAAGCTAGTATTTTATTTTGAGCTGCTGTAGTGACGTCATCTCCATACCGAGATGGCGTAGGGTGCGCAGTGCGTTTTGGAGGGTCAGCATTACGAGCTCGGTCACTTGAATTAAGAGGTCACTTGAAGTAAGAGTTGACTTGTAGCAAGACTGGGGAGCGGACGTGTTGAGTCCAGAGAGTGGATCGTAAGCCTCACTCAATAATTAGCCTCTTGGATGAGACCTGTTGGTGGCCGTGAGGAGTGGATAACGAAGGATTGATTTGTTCAATACGACAATAATAAAGTTCAGGAAAACACGATAGCATTGAGTGTGTCTTTCTTGTAGGATCCTGACAGTTGGCTAAGTGGAAATACGTCGCTGGGCAGTGTTGATTCGTGCTTTGTACCCAGGACCTGGAGGTCCAAGGAGTTGGGCACGCATTTCCCATTCCACTTCTACACTTTGCATCCCATTCTTGGGCATCAAGCTTCTTACCTTTCTTAACTACACTTATCTTTCCATTTTATTTTTAAACCTCCACACCTTTTTCCTTCTTTCTTGTTTGTTTTACTACTTTATTTTCTACATTCTCATCACACAATATCCACTGCCAGCAACCTGTGACCACTATCTAGATACACACTTTGTAATACCTTTACGTTAACTGTCTGTTTTTCATCAAAATGAATTGTATTTAATAATGTCATAAATATATTATAAAAGCTATTTATTGAATTAAAGAATAAGTAATTTATCATTTTAGTTTAACGTATTATAATATTAATATAAATTCACAGCTATGAGTTGTCATAGATCTTAGTAGGCCCTTGATTGCCACTTCAATAAATTATTATCTATACATTATTTTCTTGTTTAGTGGATTATCTGCCTTTCAGCCTATAATCCGCATTAGTGGGGGATTAAATAAAGTAGATATAATTTATAGGAAGTAGCCTGTAATTACCTCCCTCTCCTAGATGGTGCGTACTCTTCGTATCCTACAATGAACTGTAAATTAATGTAAAAACTTCGTGAAAGAAGAGTGGTAAGATTTTTAAAATAAATAGCCTTCAGTCCACTCTGTTAGTATTCGAACACCTAGTCCCCTACCTCCTTGTCCCTAGCAAATCACACTTGGAAAGCTTGAATGTTTAGGACACATTGTTATGACACTAAACTAAAAGAAAGAATTATTAAGGTGGGATGAAAGAGGACGCGAGGAGCTTTTAGGACAAAACTTTTTTTGACCAAAATAAATCAAATATTTTTCCAGTACAAATATAGAGTTTAATTTTATTCATATGGTGACTTCATAATTTCTTGAATATCTGTAAAGGGTGTTTTGGAATTTAATGAAAACTTTTTCTCTTCATTTAAAATGTTAGTTAGATAATGCCACTATGCTCATGACAGATATTAATGAACTGTTTATATCAACATTTAAAGAAAATTAAATTATATTAGTATGTTTGTACTGGAGCAATATTTGGTTCATTTTGTCCTAAAAAAAGTTTTGCCATAAAAACTGCATAAACATTGTAATAATTAAAACGCTAGCCTGATAAGAAATGTCTATACGCCATCGTAAGGGTGATATTATTTTAATAATTAATTATATTATTTTATAAATTAAAAGTTCTGGTGGGTTTTTTTTATAGTCTTTTATTTTAATTTTAAATGAATAAACTGTTTACCTTTAGCTAGATATCACACGCATTTTATATTTTGATTAAAGCCCGACTATTGCATTAAATGAATCTTAGCTATACGTGTTCTTGTCGAGAAGGAAGGATCACCAACAGTGAGGAGATGTGCGCATTTGAAGGGGTATATCAAGCGACATTTCCTTCTCGAAGCTTCCTAGAAGAAAAGGGGTGAGGTCATCCAGGTGCGTCTCTTTCCACGGAAAGTGCGTTGTCTTTTTAAATAGAGACGTAGAAGGATTTCACCACACCTTACAACTCGACACTTCTACACAAATAAATCTTACTGCCCGCTCGAATATTAAATATAATAATTTTGAATATAGATTTGAATAATAACATATTGATATGTATAATTTCATATCATTACAACATTGGCCTTTTCTCGCATTCCCTACCTTAGTTTCCCGTGTATGTCAGTGGATTCTGAAATACAACAAAACTGTCGTTTATTATATGAAATCTACGGAAACAAATGCGTATTCAAAGAATTATTTGAGGCTCACAGGTATTATTTTATATTTTAAAATAACCTAATTAGCTTATGTAAAGTAATATTTTATATGTCAATTATTATAAACATCCTACTAATTATTTATCCTTTTAACTAAGTCCAACAAATACGCTGGGAAAGATTATTCAAATGTAATCTAACCATTGCGTTACTATATAAGACATTAATTAATTTTGGCAACAAATAAAAAATCGATGTGATAATACTCCAAAACTTAAACGTTAATATTTTTATCCTTGTTAATTAAAGGATGCTTAACGTTCTAGTATCAGTAAGACCTAGGAATTTAAATATATATATTAAACTACTCTTAAAGCTGTCAACATAAAACCACACCTCAAAGGAAATATTAGGCAACCCGGTTAATAAGTACAGAGCATTAGATCTAGTGTATTTGATAAATTAAGTAAAATCTTTTCTATCAAGAGAAATATTCTTAACAGCTTGATGTAGCCAACGTTGTATGTATTTTGAATTTTATATGAATATGTTTGCAAGGAGATATAGGTTTATTGTGTTCTGTGGTAAGGATGAATAACTGAGTTTCCATGTAAAGTAAACAAGACTTCAACAAACTTACATTGCCATGGAAAGTAAACAAGACTAAAACATTGGGTATCTTGGGAGTAGACATGTGATATTAATTGTTTAATATTAACATACATACCTAATATATTATCAATAAAATAGTTCATATGTGTCAATATGTTTATTTACTGTAAACCTTCTAGTTTCCAATGATAAAAAAGGCCAACAATTTAGTGAACTTAATTAAATCTTAGTCAAGTTTGGAATATTTTGTCAAGCTAATTAATCAATAGCCCAATAAATACAATTGTTAAAATAGTTTAGCCGCAACAAGCTTTATATTTGTATATAATGTCTACTCTGGTTACCCTGAAATGTATCAGACAAATTACACTAAGGCCCTATCTAATAAGCTAAGCCATAGTGGGATAAAGCAAGGTAAGCTTGCAACCTTACATGATAAACTAAAGGTGCCTGGAAATGTATCCGTTGAATATAGTAAACCATCCCTTAGTAAATATTATGTTTTCAACTTGACAATATTTTTACTATGCCTTAAATTAAAAGTTTATCTTTCCACAGCAAAAATAAATCCAATCAAAAATTGTATTAATTATACGTTCTACCAACTGTAATATTCGTCTATTCATTAATAAATAGTTCCGTGGAAAGTCACACTACCTACATTTTCCAGGAGAACGACTTCTATATCTCAAACCTCAAAGGAACCTCAGCCATTTTTTTTAAACTAACTCAAATAGGGCATAGACCTGTTTAACCATAATCTAAAAAGCATTAGAAATGCCTCGTGATTGTCTACCATATGAAAACACAAGATCAATTTGAGATAAAAATTCGACTTTCCCCCGTATTTCCCCTGTACCTCTCTTGTCATTTTCACGCATTCCCTATGTTTAGCCAGAACTGAGCTATAATGTATTATCTTTGAAAACTGAAGTTAAATACATGAGTTAATAGACTTACATCAAAATAATATTTAATATGTCACAATATAAAAGGCTATATAAAAACAGAGGTTCGTAAAATAAAATCACCAATAATTCTAATCTTAAAGACAGACCAAAATCCATCCATTTTCATTTCTACAAAGAGATAGTATTATAACAAATTAATTTTTCGTGTTGTCCCTACAATTCAAGTACAATATCATTTCTCTGTTCATTACCAACCACTACCCCCAAGGTTTCCATAGTTATCAATTGATTGACTAATTAATATTCACTGTTCGTTATCAACCACTCGACTCGTGGAGTATGAAATACCAATTATAATGTATACGGCTATCAGAACTAATTGAATGTGTAGTATATGTTCCTACCTGTCCCATTTATTTGTTAAGTTATATTCTCTATAAATATTTCAAAAGGTTTATCAAAATAAAAGACAATTTAGATTATTTTTGAGTATTTTCTTTAAAAGTGAATTAACCCAATATTTCCATGAATTCATATATTGACCCTCAATATTTATATTAACTATAAATTGGATATAATATTTTTCTTATATAGTATATGAAATGTAATATCTCTCCCCCCAAGAAAAATGAATCCCATATTCCCTCCAGTTTTCCAGTCTCGCCTCCCAATCTTCCCACAGGTTGCCCCGGTACAACCTCTCGTCTCTTTTCGTCTTGCGCGCCTGGATCTTGACGGAGGGAGAGGCTTTTACTTGGGCAAACACTTAGGGGACTGAAACGCCAGATGGTTCGGGATCTACTTCTCTTTAGACCAGGTTATCCAACCACCACTACCTCGTCCTGGGAGCTTTACAAACCCTTCACTGTCGCGCTCGTTCACGGACTAGCATTATTAGAGAACACGGTAGTAAGGGTCTCAGCCAAAGCTGGAGGAAATTGTAGCAAATATAAGTAAATCATGAGTTTACATAGCTTAAGCTTTCAAAGCTCGTTTTAGACCTGCGTTCTTCTGTTGACTCACAACTTTCTGGACTTTAAATATGGAACTCTACGAAAGATCATAAACGTTTTAGGGAAGTTGAAAGAAAAAAATTCTAAACAAATAATAAGGATCAACAAAATTCCCATATTATGGGAGTTATATTTAAAGAAAATATAATTCAATCATTGCGTCGTATTATCTATAATCAAAATATGATGGCAAATAAAAGTAAGTAGCATGTGTGTAAGCAATATAAAACCCTTTGTAAATACAAATTTATTTTAAAATAAATAAAAACTCCCAAGTAAATTAAAATCAAACTAGTTGGCCAGGTTAACAGTTCAAATTTGGTGCTGTCTGCTCATTTGTTAAGTTAAAACCAATATTTAAAATTATTATTTTGAAATGATCAAATTTAAGTGAAACTATGTTTAGGCTACCAAAATAGTAATAAAATAGCTATTTTTTCAAAAATAGAATAAAATTTACTATAGAAGAGTCTCGATAATTCGAGGTATGGAAATGCAGTAAAATAACGTTTACAATTTGTTTTAAAGGAAAAAAAGAGGTTTTTTTTAAAATTCAAATAATAGCCTACGTACACTCATTTAATCTTGAAAAATAACAGTCCTACCTTGATGGATTACAACCTTAGTCAGTGGCGTTTCATGGAGTGTTACCAGGACGAGCAGAACTGATTTAAATTATTACACTTGCAATATGTTCTCACTCACTCGGTCGCCATTTGACCAATCACAATTTGGATTAGTTTTAAAAACTTCTCATAGAACTACGTTATTTGTTACCGGGCCAAGGAATGTTCAACTGATTGATGAGAACAATTCCACTCCCATGGGTCACCACTGTTTTGATCATATCTTATGAGTCTGACAATAATTTAATTTATCAAAGAAAACGCAGTATACATCAAAGTTTATATTTGAGTAGCCCTTATGCAGAAGCAGCTATATACAAACATTTATTTTTTTACTATCTACTCGTAAAACTAGATTCCTTAGCTCCTTTGTTTCAAATTGAACGTTTTAAAAATGTGCAAAAACAGTTACACACCCTATGATAAAGGAAGAAAAGTGGATCAAATGACAAAACAAGTTTAATTTACACTGTTTACTGTTGCAAGAGCAGTTATATCCACCTGCCATATTAATAATTACAAAAGCAGTAAATCCTAATGGCATAATGGCAAACTATTATTATTATTATTATTATTATTATTAGCACCTCGTCTTACTATCCGTTCGGGTTATATGCACTTAGGCTAATGTGTAATGGTAGGGTGATTGTGAGATGAAATGAAGGACCTACAGTTTAACGTGGAATCCGAACCACGGTGGCGACCTGGCATTCCCCACATTCACAAGATGTCTTGTCAGAGGTGAAGGAAGGGTTTGAAAATCAGATAAATCTGTGCCGGGACCGAGGATTGAACCCCGGCCGCCAGCATAGAAGTCTGACACCTTACCCCTAGACCACCAGGTCACCCTCATAATGGCAAACTAAAATCTTACTCGAAAAATAGCAACATTTTTTTTTTTTTTTTATAACAATCAAGGACTTTTATTATTAATGATTTATTTAAAATTAAAATAATTTTAATTTTAAACAAAAAGTTATTTGGCTTTTAAAAATTAAATGATAGCGAAAAAGTACTATTTTGGTTACATTGGAGAAAACCTGGTTACTATTTTATCAACAGGCTGGAGTTTATTCGTAAATTTTTATAACTTATAAGCCTTATCGTAGGGCACCTGTTACTTTTCCGATGTTCTAACCTCACACAGTATATTCTCAAATTTGTCAATTTTACTAAAAGAAAACTTATATATAAGGAAATTAATGAGAAATCTTATTGATATTAATAAGATAGTTAAAATGATTCAAAATCATAAAATAAAATCGTTTGGTTCAATAACTTACGCTAAGATTTAATTTTTTTTGTATGTGTATAGAAAATAAAAATGGTGGCTACTTTATTCCCATAATCAGTTAAATCCTTTGTCCAGCTGCAAACCCATCAAGTAATTTATGTTTCAATAAATAGTAATTATATTTCTCATGCCATATTATAAGCGATTTTTTTAAACTAAAACAATGAATTTTCCTGAATTTTTTTTAAGTCTTAAATATTGATTAATTGAGAAAAATTATACAAGATTTTTGCTCCCTCCAAAAAAATCAAGTGGATTAAACGACTTTTGTCCATTGCTAATAATTTACCAAATTATTTTTTTTAATTTAAAAATATGTTGATTAAATTCTACGCCTTTAAACTTATACGTTCATTTATTGGGCTATTCCGTGTTATTCTAATTGTAGATTGTTCGAGATGGGCCCGATCCCGTTAAACTTAAATTATCTAAACCAACGTATATATAAAAACAATTACATCCATTCCCTAAAACGTCCCAAATTATTATTTTGAACACATGTTATAAGTTTGGATGCAAATAATAGGTGCAAAGGTGGTTTCTCTTGGGATATGGGCTTAGTTTTGACAAAAAAATTACCAAGCACCACAAGATATCTTAACAGTGAATTATTTTACTTGAAACATGGTTAAATCTAGAGTAACATCTTGCATCAAGGTGGAAATAAAGTACGAATTTAATTAATTATTATCAATTACAGAAATAGTTGTAACGTGTCAACTGGCAGTTGAAAATTTAAAACAGTGATACAATTTTATAAAATACTTATAAATAAACACCCTAGTGTGAGCCCGCAAGTGAGTTATACCGACCAAGTTAGCAATGAGTGTGCCAATATATGCAGATAAAAGGTGTCATGTGGTCACCAAATGAGTCGTACGGGCATTACTCTCAGTTTTCTAAGCCAGTGCCACTACTTCTTTATCCAAGTAACTCCGTATGTGTTCTCACAAGGCTGAGTTCCAGATCCACTGCTTCACAGATACATTCCGGAAGCGCCGCGGATCGAACTCGGGAGCTCTGGATATGTAGTAGAAGCTCTGACCACTATACCACAGAGGCAATCAATAAGAAATGTATACTAATATGTATAAATAATTTGTTATGAGTAAGATATATTATTACGTTTTAAATTGATCTTTTGTCTCAAGAAGGCACCTTGACAATTGTAATAACCATATAACATGGTAAAATGGTGCTTATTGGTAAATCTGAATCATTTCAAAACTTAATAAAACTAAGGGCCACCACCGTGGTTCGTATTTCACGTTAAACTGTAGGTCCTCCATTTCATCTCACAATCACCCTACCATTACACATTAGCGTAAGTGCGTATAACCCGAACGGGTAAGTAATACGCGGTGCTAATAATAATAATAATAATAATAAAACTAAATATTTAATTATTTGTGGCATGTTTCGTGCATGCATGCCTTACGTTGCCCTGTTATTGGCAAGATACGTTATAACTAAACTTTTGTTAACTATCATTTCATTTTTCATTCAATTGAAGTATTATATCAGCACACAGCTTATATAAACTAACTCAAATCTATAACAGACACAACATCCAGCCCCCCGTCGTTAATTCAACACTGTGACAGGGGGAACCCACCTTTCACCGATGACAAATTTTTTGTCCATGCCAGTAATCGAACATTGGACTCTTAACTAAGTAGAACAACATGCTACCGACTGAGCTAACATGTCGGACGTTAACTAACCTGCATGTTGCTCTATCCGAACTATACCCTTATATAAAACCAAGTCAATCCCTGGATTAAACCTTCCTACATTCGTGGGCTATTGAGGCATTTGTTTCACCCGCCACTGAAATATTCCAAATATTTCTAGTTTTCGAGCTTTTATTTTTTTACATCCATTACTAGTTCCACCCTATAGCCTGGGTCAGTTTTTTATTCAAGCCATATATTTTCCACTAGCGGCTCTCTATGCTTCTCACAATTTCATATGCCTTCTAATCTAACTTAAGACTAGAACAGGCACAACATCCTGTCCCCAGCCGTTAATTCATCACTGTGAAAGGGTAAACCCATATTATCACCAATGATAAATTTTTCGGTCATGCCGGAAATTGAACCCAGGACCCTTAGCTCAGTAGACAGATACGCTACGATAAGGTGTCAGATTTTCAAGCTTTGATGGCTTTTTATAATTTATTAGTCGAAATAAAAAGAGATATTTTGGAAGTAGTTTTGTCTATTGGGGCCTGCAGGCCTTAGCCCCGTATTACAACTAGTGAAGATTCATTTCGTTTGAATACATTTTTAAATCTCTAAATGATCAATAAGAAACTAGTAAAATTGTCAAAGAAACTCAAAGAAACAATAAGGATGTTTGTATTGTTGATTGCAGCTATGATAGGTTCACTTCTGTTGATGATAGCGCTGTAACTTTGATAGAGCTTGGTGGTGTGTCGCTTGCTTGGGAGACAAACTTCTCGCCTTTATACTTGGCTTACTGTTTCATCACCTCTCAAACAATGGCTGATAGCAAACCGAGATGTGGGCGTAATAAGGAGTTGAGGCCTTTTCTAAAGTCAATGTTACGTAAGACATATTAAGTCTTGCCTGTGTTCACAAAGCTATAAGGGAAAACACAGTAAAATGGTATGCTTAGAAAATAACAAAATATTCTTTTGTTTATGGTAAATATTTAAACATTTTTCCACGTAAGTCAAATTTATCTATTCGTAAAGATATTTTTTTTCTAGCCGAATTTTTAACTTGTACTCTTAATTTATTCTTTTGAGTGATCTTATTTTTTATGCCGTATTATATAATTGATTTTTATTTGTTTAGTTAGTGAAAAATAATTATATTTACAAAGATAATAGGGTCAATAAATTGTTAGAAGAGTCATCTAATTCCCTAAATGCCAGATAAGATTTAATTATATATTAAAATTATGACCATAAAAACAATTGCTAAATTCTTGGTGGTGATGAATTCCGGGCTCAAGAGGGTGTGTATATAATCTTAACATATTATATATCAATTATAATAATGACTAATCCAACCAAAAAATCTCGAGATCTATTCGATCTAGAAAGCTAACTTTTTGCAGGGAAGTAGTCTCAAAAACAATAGGTATCAGTAATATTTTACTACGAAATATTCCAAAGATGCCACCTAAAATAAGGGGAGGTTTCAGAAAAACAAAGTCGAAATCCTCTCTAAGCCCAGTAGACCTATTAAGCTGCATTTTTTCAAAAAGTTAGCCCCTAGCACAAAAGAATGCAAAAATACCTGGTGAATGAAAATTTCCATTGAGGCCCCCAAACTGGGGGCGTTTCTAAAAATAAAAAACGTGAATTATCGAAGCCTTGAAGAGGTAGGAAGCTGAAATTTTGTAAGCAGGTATACATTATGCCTAAACGGTGCATAAATATGTGGGTGGCCAAAAATTCTCATAAGAAGCTACAAATTTGTATTTTAAACATAGTCTAAAAAACCTCAATGGCCAGAAGACCTAGTAATCTGAAATTTAACAGGCAGGTAGCCCCATACTAAAACGGTTACATACTTGGTGACTGAAAATTCACATGTGGACCTCCAATAAACGCAAAGTACATACAAAAAATATTGTTTATAATGACATTTTTAATTTAAGGGCTTTACATAGGAAGGGAATTTTATTCGTTTGGAAATCCCGGAATTTTGAAGTAGTTTTATATTTTTAATAATGGTTTTCACCAAATTGTAGGAAAAAGCTATCAACAGGTCCCTATCTAGCTGTAAAGTTTAAATTTTAAGTTTAACTTTTTTAAATTTCAACTACACTCTACACCGATATTTGTACTTCTGAGATTAAAGTAAAACGATAGATACCTAGAACTATTCCTCCTCTATCAAATAAATTTATGAATTGATACGGTCACAACAGAACAATTTGAAGAATGTGCGGGATTGTTTTTTAAAATTTTATATAAGTTACAGACATCTTTAAAAAACTTTACACTTAAAGTTTAAACTCTTTAGCAGGTCAAAATTTACGCCTAAATGTTGTTGAAACCCATTTTAAGAAATATCAAACCAGTTCGTAAATAATCCAAGATTTCGAAACAGCTGCAACGTTTTCAGTACTCCGCCATGTAACACCCTTAAGGAACAGTTGTACGCTTTCGTTGGAGCAAATATATAATCTATTATAGCGTCTTTAAATGAAATTCTGCGTTCCAGATTTTGAGAACCTTTAAAAATTATTCCCATTAAAGATCATTGTCCAACAAATGACAGTGGGGTGCAGTAAGTGACCCTAAATGAAGCCGTTGATTTTTTTTAAAGGGATACTAAGCTAGTATATAAATAAATGCAATGAGAAAATGTGAGTTCACATTAGAAATTCTATAAAACATAGTTTGTTTTAAAAGGTTAACGCAATACTCAGCTATGTAGGATATATATGTCAGTCCATCATTTATTTATAAGTAAACAAGATTTATTGTATTTAACGGTCTTATTAAAAAAACAGGCCGTATTAAAAGACAGACTGGTGATAAAAATAATAGATTGGAAGTTAGGAAAAAGATACAGTCGGGAAATGCTTGTTATTACTCGGCCAGTAAATTGTTGGCGTCTTGCCTGCTGTCAAGAATGTTAAACTCAGGATATACAAAACCGTAATAATTTTACCGGTTGTTCTCTATGGGTGCGAAACATGGCCTCTTACCTTAAATGATAAAAATTAATTTAAGGTTTTCGAAAACAAGTTGCTTAGGAAGATATATGGTCCAAAAATAGATAAAGATATTGGGAAGTGGAGGAGGCTACATAATGATGAACTGCATACCCTGTACCGATCACCTTTGCTATGGTAGTAGAATCGTTCAGGTTACGGTCAGCAGCAGGGTTATTCTGACCGCTTGGAAACATTTGTCGGCTCGAGTGTCGTCTACCACGCTTCGCGACGTGCTGTCGTGAAAAGTTACCGAAACAGTGATTCTGTCCGAACATCGCTTCGTGACGGGAAGACCATGGTTGCCATGGAAACCAGTATTCAACAATATTTTGTTTTCAACACTATTTATTTAAGCTGGCAATATATTTTACCCAGAACTCATTGCTTCTTGTTTACTTTTGGTTGTATTTGCAATTTCAAAGTTAGCAGATGAAACGCTTTTTATTAATGATTAATATTTATTTTTATATTAGTCATCACATTATTCGAAAATCTTAATCTATCAATTTATTAGTTACTATTTATTTAATTTCGTCACTATTAAAATGGTATTTATTGGGGTGTTTTAATATTTTATGTACGTCTAATCTTGTGTATAATTTCAAGTTTGGTCTAATTTTCAGTATCATTATTAATAACTATACCTAGGCTTACAAACAGAATGAGATGCTTATTAAGTGCATTACCGTACGTTTGTTTTATCTTTATTAGCGGAAAAGTTTGTATTATTATGTATTGTGTGCCACCATGATTCCCGGAAATAAAGAGACGTGAGTAGACCCGATATAATTATATTCAACAAATTTAAACTAGTCCTATTTGATTGTGCATAGTATTATAATGTGATTCTGTTAATGAAACACTAGTTTTCGAAACAAAAATTATCTTTAAAAAGACTGCTAATCTATATTAAGATGTTTTAACTTAAAAGTACACCTAAGCTACGAGTTCTTGTAGTACTATTTAGGTTAGCTTATAATGTATTACCCTTTTTATTATTGACAAAAGTGGGCTGCATTACTACTAAAAACAAATATGTTGAGTAGATTGCTAAAATTGAATAATTTTCCTAGGTTATTTGTCATATATACCAGTTATAAGTTAAATGGTAATGTATCAAATGTTTTACCAATAGTAAAGTGACACAAAACCAATACATTTTATTTTATAAGGGAATGGCAGTGGAGCGTAGGCCTACAAAACTGTGTGAAAGATGTCATTAAGTATTTACTAAAAGAAAGAAAAATTATTTTTAATGTAAAATAATGTTCAATTATTTATTATGTTTATTTCAATATGTTGAACCTAATCTCATAAGGCCAGGTTAGTAGTTCTTTTTTCGGGAATGGCACGCAATAACAGGTAGATATAAGACTCTGTTTTCTATATAAAAATAGAAAATAATTTAACACCATCATTCTATTCAAAAGGATACAGAAAATCAAATGATAGTAAAATTATAATAATTATTAAAAATATTTGTTAGGCCTGTAATTGAAACAATTGAATAAGAACTCTTAAACCAAACACCAAAGTCATGTTTTTTTATTATTGGAAGGTTGGATTTTGTTAGTTTGGGCTAGCTTATATTGATAAAAAAACCAATACCTATTTTAAAACTTTATTATTGGATTATTAACCAATAAATTGACCTACACTTTCATGTATAGGCCTATATAAATAACAATTTCGAACAGTAGTAATCAAATAAATAATATAGAGGTAATAATGTTAAGGATTATTTATATAAACCAAAAGCCGTACAGGTAAAATCACAATATATTCATCAATAACTACATTTCTCTGATGTTTTGGATGCGTTGATTAGGTTTTGCAAAAGTAAAAAAAAAATTTAATACCGATAATTATAATTTTAGTATAATGTGATTCGCCGTTTGCTCTTAAGTAGAATCATTGTTTTAAATTATTTATTATTTTATAGCAAAAGAGTGTGTGCTATACACTGTATTTTGCGCATCATCCCTGATTATTTCTATATCCTTGTTTGTAATTGATTAAAATTGATAAAATACCTTTGAAATCATTAACTTGATAAGGAATTATAAAAAATTGCTTTGATGAGATTAAACTGGTAGTTACAAATAAGCTTTCACTGTTAGGTAAATTATATCTTTGTGCTTGGTTATAAAAATTAAAAAAATATCTAGCCTACATCATTGGGTATATGGACTAAAGCATCAACATTGTCAGGTTTGTCAGTGAAAGAGAGAGGGTTCAGATTTTAACCAAGTGTAGTTAAGATACTTTCATTCTTCCTCCATGCAAATGTTGACACATTTCTTCTCATGTTTACTTCCCTCGTCCTAATGTAATCATTGTAAATATCCCAATATCTTTGAGAGGTAATAAGGCTCTGTGTATAAAAGAATATTCAATACTTAAATACACATAAACATGTATAAATATTTTGAAAAATGCAGTATACATTCTTATTAGATATAGTGTAGAAACCCTCCAATTTTAGGCACTCCCAATATTGGCTTGGCTCACAACTATCTTAGTGTAAATATTAATACTTTAGGCTATTTTATTTGTTATTTTTACAAATAGATTGTATTTTGTTGCAGTTTATGAATAGAGGTTTGAATTCTACACGAGCCAATAGAGTATTTTTTCCACCCTATTTCCATGCTAATGCAAGTGCATTTCCTCTTAAATATCTTATTCATGCCTACCCTATTATATTAAAATGTCATGTATCTAAAGATGTTTGTTTTTATCATGCAGTTTTGTTTCAGATGATATTGAACTTCCGCAGACGAAGGACAAGTGAAGCTTTTTGATTGTAGTTTTGTTTTCTTTTAATAAAATAAACTGTATGGGACATACTATTGAACTTTTTTTGTAATGGCTTTATGTTGATTGAACTAGAAAATGTACAACAATCACCATTAGTAAGTTAGGTCTAGAATGGTTTTTAAGTTGGTATAAATAAACATTTCTTAATCAAATGTTTGAAAATGGTAGGATTTATAATTATTAACAATTTGTGTAGAGTGATTAGTAGGCGAGCTAAATATGTAGGAACAATTCAAATTAAGATGAAACTAGTAGGTAGGCCTACTGCACAATTAAATAATTACCTATACTAAGTTACCCACTTTTATATATAAGATGAAATTCAGTGTTTAACCTCATATCAAAAACCTGTAAAAATACACAAAAGTGATATCAACTATAACATTGATAAACATTTTATTTTTTATTCACATACATAACAAAAAACCTATGTAAATTTGATGTTGCTTTTTGGTTTTCAAGGCACTAGGGACATCGTGGCAAATAACATTTGGGTTTGGGCTTAATTTATGGCGCATGGTATTTATTAAGATGAAAAACTACGGAATATGTAAAATATATATCGACCACAAGAAACAATTTAAAACTTCACACGTTGTTTAAATTATTGCTCAGCCTTAACCTAATACTTTAAAACAACTGTTTTGAAAATCTATGATGCAAATACAAATAAAAATCCCACTTGAAAATTACTAAACTCTAAAACACACTAAAATAAACCCTTACCTAACTAAATTAGATAATATAAAAACTTAAATAAACAATCAAATATATAAAAAATCAAAAGTAAGTAATGAACGGCATTAAAGTCGGGAAGTTAACGAGGGGGTAGACAGTCTCGTAAATAAGCGACAGATTTCGCGACGATGCAGTCGTGTCG
The DNA here is from genome assembly GCA_902151445.1 of Timema monikensis. Classification (NCBI taxonomy): domain Eukaryota; kingdom Metazoa; phylum Arthropoda; class Insecta; order Phasmatodea; family Timematidae; genus Timema; species Timema monikensis. The sequence goes on from CABFVZ010003130.1 coordinate 49,408, forward strand.
TCAACTATCCGACCACCCGCCTCGGTGGCGTAGTTGGCTAACGCGCTTCTCGTGTTTAACTCGACTGCTGAGGACGGGGAGATCGAGGTTCGAATCTCAGTCGGGTGAACTGGGGGTGGTTTTTCCTAAAATGGTTTTCCACTCTCCCTCCACACAAATGCGGGTTCACTTCCTCTAACTAAACCTTTCCAATTCCTAATCCATTAGCGTATTTAGTACTTAAAGCGTATAACCCGAACCGGTGATAAGACACGGTTCTAAATAATAAATAATAATAACTATCCGACCGGACAGACTCATATATGTCGGGAAGCTCACGAGAACGTCCCGACGCGATGTCGTCAACTAGTTCCCATCCGGTCAGAATAGCCCTGCAGGACATACATCGCGGATGGAGTATCTAGAACCGCGTTCAAGGTATTGACTGGCAAACCCAATGAGAAAAGACCATTAGGAAAACCTAGACACAGATGGGAGGATAACATTTGGATAGGCCTGAGAGAGATAGGGTGTAATAAGATAGACTGGATAGAATTAGCTCAAGATTGGGATAGGTGGCTTACTTTTGTGAGTGCGGTAATGAACTTTTGATTTCCTAGTGCCATAGAGTGAGTATTAAAGGCTGGGAATGAAGAGAGTCGCTTTAGAAGAGGTGTAGGCCCACAAAAGGTGACCTGGTGGTATAGGGGTAAGGTGTCTGACTTCTGTGCTGGGGGTCCTAGGTTCAATCCTTGGTCCCGGCACAGATATATTTGATTTACAAACCCTTCCTTCACTTCTGACAAGACGTGTATTAATCACAACTTGTGAATGTGTGGAATGCCAGGCCTCCGCCGTGGTTCGGATTCCTCGTTAAACTGTAGGACCTCCAATTCATCTCACAATCCCCCTAACATCGCACATTAGCGTAAGTGCGTATAACCTGAACGGGTAGTAAGACGTGGTGTTAATAATAATAATAATAATAATAATAATAATAATAATAAAATTATAATAATATTTATATTTGTAACTTAGGATCTCTGGAACCACTTAACCGATTGAGGTGCGATTTTTACTTTTGTACTGAACCAATATCCAGGCTATATTGTCGGTGACCTGGTGGTCTAGGGGTAAGTTGTCAGACTTCTATGCTGGCGGCCGGGATTCAATCCTCGGTCACGGCACAGATTTATCTGATTTTAAAACCCTTCCTTCACCTCTGACAAGACATCTTGTGAATGTGGGGAATGCCAGGCCTCCACCGTGGTTCGGATTCCACGTTAAACTGTAGGGTCCTTCATTTCATCTCACAATCACCCTTCCATTACACATTAGCGTAAGAGCGTATAACCCGAATGGGTAGTAAGACGCGGTGCTAATAATAATAATAATTTAGCATTATTTGTGTATAAACAGGTGTTTCGGTGTGAGTCCCGGTGAAGGGCCAGCCGATTGTTTGTATACATTTATTGAACCACACAATTACTGTGGGGTAGTTTTTATTATTCTGTAGAGTATTTATCCAGGCATTTTTTAGTATGTTTTGGTGTGAGTCCCGGTGAAGTGCCAGCCTGATATTTGTCTATATCTAAGAAACCACTTAACCGATTGCGTTGTAGATTATCTTTTTTTGGTAATATATTAATCCAGGCATGTTCTAGCATGATAGATAAGGTGTTTTGGAGTGAGTCCCAAAGAAGTTCCTACAGGCCATATTTTCTGTTGTCTAATATTTATGGTTCATTTTACCCCATTGTTGTGCTGTTATTTATTTTTGTATGAATTTTATCCATTCAATTGTATATTTTATATATCAATATGATTGGACTGAGAGTCCCCGGTGGAGTGGTGGCCTTACAAGCGGTGACGTAGTTTGCCGGTTTACAGCAATGTGTAATAAATTAACCCGGTGGTAGTGGAGTCTGTTTGAAACCGAGTTCTAGTGGAAGTTGAAGGCATGTTGTTGGAGTTTGTCTCCAGGTGATGTTCCGTTAGGCCTGGCAGTGAAAAGTTTTGCGTTCACAATATTCTGAGGATGGTAGAAATATTTTTATTTGAATGATCGTATTTTAAAAACCAGCTATATCGTTAGTGAGTTTGTGTGTGTGGAATAGTAGAAACTTTAATTTTTAAATGTCAATTGATCTTAAAAATTATTGACAATATCCACGTAAACATAAAGTGCAATACTAAATAGTCTTAGTTCATATGGTATTGCTCTTTCGTTTTACAATTGCTATAACTTTTTTATTGCCAAACAAGAATCATAATATTACATCCACTTCACATCTGTTTGTTTGAAGTTCCAGAGATTGTAATGAACACTAGAATATTCTATATTTAAAAACATTCAAAGAAACGTATACAATTTATTATATTGCAGTTTTCCGTGCTACAACGAAAGGGATACTATAGCCAAGAAAAGATGTTAAAATACATGTATATATCAAACCAAATTAACAACCGCATCTTACTACCCGTCTGGACTATACGCATACGCTAGTGAGTTATGGTAAAGTAGGTGCAATTTAATGTGGATGTATCCATATTTACATGGAAGAAATTTTAGAAACAATTTAAAAACAATTACCCTCAATAGGCTCGTCCGAGATTCTATTCCTAACTTTCTTATCATATACAAACTGGACTAGAATGGCATGATATTTAAATACGTGTAATATGTTTCGTTTAGCAACTAATCGATTGTTTGCCTTTATATATTAGTTATCTTATCAAACAGAAGTGTGTCTCTATTTAGCTCAAAGGCTGGCTATACTTGGCTGGTCTGTATAAGCATATCTTAATCCTCAATATCAATTTTCCCAATCCCATACATTACAATGTGCGGGTGCACTTCCTATTATTAAACCTTCATATTCCCTAAACCATTCGTGTAATTAGTATATAGGCATATCAATCAAACCGGTAGTAAGACGCGGTGGTAAAAAACCTAAAAAAACATGGTCAGTCCAGTATTTTAGAGTCTAATTCAAAAATATCAAGTTTATTTTGTAAGACCGAATGTTCAAGAACTTGTACTTAGTTCCGTAAGTTTTATTGCTTACAGTTTTTACCCAAGTGAAGGCTAGTGGAGATAGCGGGGGAGTGAGTTTTTTTATTACTTTTAAAAGAAACTCTTCCAATATTGTGAATTCTGTTCGGTAGATCCTCCCCTGGATGTCATAGAGTGGAAGATAGGTACCACCAACGCGATTCCAGTCTAGAACACTAGAGCGGGTTTATCGCTGGCTCAGCATATACCCCACGCAGAAGATTTGGAATGTATGATGCTATGGAGGTTTGGTAGAGATAAATTAGTATGGTATTATATTTATTATAAAGTGAATTTTGTAATAGGAAAGGAGACTCAACTACCTGGCACCTAGGCTGAACTAAAAATAAAATAAAAGTGTCAATCGTGTGACATCTATAAATTTAAATTAGAAATTAATTGGGACATAAAACTAGTGGGGAAAGAAATTTGTGCACTTCTTCATGTTACTTGTACTTACAAATATTATAAATAAATATATATTGTAATAATGTAATATTGTTAAATTGTAATCCTAAAGGATGTGCTGTACATACATAAACTTTAGGATTACAATATGTATACTATTTATATAATGCAGTCCCCAAGACTTGATATCACAATTTTAACTAATAATAAATGAATACCAGGTAAACATCGTGAATATATTTTAAATATAGTAACAATAAGCTTACATAATATGACTAGACGACGTTATTATTTTTAAATTATGTATTATAAGAAATAAAACTAGAAGAAACGACTGTTGTAAAATTTAACAAGCTAAAATTATGAGCAGGACGTAACAAAAAGTAAGAAAAAAAATCTCAAAAGGGAAACTTTCTTAATCATTAATGTATGGAGTGTTGAGAGATTAGTAAGTACTCGTAACGGAGTGTTTGTCACACAGAATACACCGCGACGTAGACAGCTTGAAATCAGCTGGGACTGAATAATAGATTATAATATGAATACTATATTTTCCATTCATAAATAAACATAATAAGCCGTACGCAGGAAATCAGCGCTTTGTCTTTCATACATACTCAATTAAATAGCGTTGCTTTCTTGCGTCTTGATTTGATTGGAATGTACTGTACAGTCGAGGTTGAAAGTTAGCAACTTTCTGGCTCAGTCCTCGCGGTATGCTGTACTTCACACATGACTGCAAAACAGTTTGCCTAACTACGCTCAAGGGCTGGAGTTAGAGAAGTACTTAAGTCCATAAATTATTTATTGACTTTTGGGAAGGGGGGATGGTGGAGCATTTAAATATATATTTAATTAAATGGAATGTACAATGTACAGGGTCGTACGGAAACAATTATACGATCCATGCTGAGGAAATAGATGGACAACGTGCTGAGGTTTGTCTGACGTCCGGTGGAGCTCACCTAAGTGACATTAATTTCAAAAAGTGAAAAGGTATATACTATAGTTTGCTTTTATTTAGCTAGTGAATATTTACTTTTCAATTAAAGAGTTAATTTTCAAGTTACTAATCGTTTAATTGTTTCGGTCCCACCCTGTATGTATACTATTGGCAACATAAAGCTTTAACCGAATCACCGGTACCTGTGATTTAATGATAGATCTTAGTTTCCGATGATATCCACACGTCCATTTCAGATTCTGCCTACGAGTGAACAATGACCCTGGGCACGGGACAACCACTGGATAACTTAGAGCATTAGAGCGCTAAACTAAAGGCTCCGGGTTCGATTCCGGTATTCAGGTGTTATTTTTCAATCTATTCTTTTAGAATAAGCAGTGTTTATGTTCTTTGAAGAGAGTATTAATAAGTTATTTGTGGTTTACTATCCTCTGTTCAAACTTTGAAGGTGAATGAATATACTATAGCTATCAATCGCGTAGATCCTCTTTATAATAAATATGGTGCGAATAAAAGGTACACTTTTATGTTTTAATCAAATAGATATATATCAACTCAAAATATGTCACGTGAGTTAAATAGCTACCACGTTTTTTAAACCATCAGATACCTCCAAACTAGCTCCTAGCATACTTAGTGGTAAGCTATTATTCTATATTTTTATTTAACAGACTAAGTCAAAATTATTAGTAAAATTTATATGATAGGACATTAGAAAAAATTAGTAGACCATATACGTTTTGAAGAATGGATTGTGAGCGAGGTAGCTATAGTTGAACTCTACTAAAATGTTTTAAAATTGTTTAGTAATGTGTGGTATAATAATTAAACTTAGGCTTTCAGAAAGATATAAATACATTCAAACGGTATCTTGTTTATATATGTGTGCGCGCATATGTGTGTATATGTGTAGATAAGCCCTCAATCCTCTCGGTAGTTAGAATATATACCGTGGTTTTAAAAAAAAGGTAAAAGGCCCGTTTATTTAATGCATGAATGCTTGTGAATGTCTGCCATATTGACCCAGGTTCAGAATAAAAACAAATTTTACTTCAAATATATCCATTTTACTGACGTGGTGTGGATAAATGTGCTGCGTACGGGTGATGACCGGCGTGTACACAACATTATAGTTGGGAAACCTGTAGATAGAAGATCTCCTTGATAGACCGAGTCGTAGATGGGAAGGAGGATAATGTGAAAAGTAATTTGAAGGAGGTTGAATATCAGGCTGGGGATGGGATTGAAGTGTCTCCGGATAGGGATAAATGATGACAATGATCTGTTGAATTTCTTAAGGAGGTTGCCTACCTGTGACGTCATAGCCACTCAAGATATAATTTTACCATGTCATTGAATTTACGTTTATTCAGAAAGTTTTAAAGATATTACGTTGAAACAAAAGCCATACATGTTTTAATAATTCAATAAATAATCTTACAGTATAATAAAATTATTATTTTTATCTTGAAAATTTTTTTAAACGTATTTTTATAAATCATATGAAACTTAGTCTATTTTTCTTGGTCACAAAAATGGCTTGTACGAGTCTTCCTGCCAGGAGGATGTAAGTAAAAAAAGTCCGTGGTAGCATACTGCTATCTATAATAGAAAGAAAAAGGTACAATTAAAACAGCAAGTCAATGTTTCCAAGGAGCAAATAGCAGAGTGAGTGTGTAAGCTCGTCAGAAGAAGAGGTAAAGTGATATCAGTAGATAAACAATAAACTTTGCAGAGTGAACTGCTCATTTTCTTCCCCCTCTTTCTATTTAGCATTAGCGTCGAATTATGATAGTGCTTAGACTGCTTAGGTGCGTCAAGTTAAGATGCAGCCCACTTCGCAAAATAACTTCAAAATTTCCAAGTAAGCAACGTCGTTTAGGTCAGAGTGTTAGGTAATCAATTGTTATCTATGAATTAAAAAAACTTTTGTTTTGTAGTAAACATTATTAGGGACATTCTCCATTAGTTTAATTACTGTATAGAAAATATTATCGCATTTATAAGTTGTAGATTTATTATTTAGTGGTTAAACTTCAATTATATTAAATAAATATACTTACTCTTATAGCGCAAGAAATTTTATTAAGTAAGAGTGTAAAAATTAGTCAACAAAAATATAAAATGTTAAAAAACAAAGTCAAACCCAGATGAACCTCCTCAATGTCTCAATTAAAATCTGTCGCATCCGCTGTCGTGGACGTAGCCTCAATATCGTATGTATTAAAATGGTACTGTACATTTATTACGTTTTAAATATCCTTTTGATTTCCTATTGGTTGAAATGACGTCTTCAGACATTTCATTGTAGATGGTTCCATTTGAAAAATAAAATAAACCCAACTCATCTTTCGACAAGCGGATGGATACGACTTGCTGTAAACGAGCAGTAAAAGGGCCCTTTCACGACAGAACACTGTTATATCATATATATTTCAAGTCAGACAGTAATAATTGCTTGGCCATATAAAGCATTAAAAATCAAATTGTATAGTAATTTCTGAAACGCTACATTTTATTTTTATTTATTTTATATAAACCTTTACAGAAAATATATCAAAATTTTTATACTTAATGTTTATTACTTTATAAGTGATTATAATATAGTAAACGGAAGGAAAATATTCATGGATAAATTATTAACAAATACAATAACAGTGGCTTCAAATTCATTTTTTTAGACAAACGACTCATAAAACTAGAAATACTTTAAATATTTATAACTATCTATTTGTTTTATGCTCACGATAATTAATCTGTATTTTTTTAATATAACATACTCTTAGAATAGCAAAAGTGCACACGGAAAAGCTTAACTGCATTTTAATAGAACCAATATGTATACTACAAGACGTATTTGTGTTTTCTATATCTACATTCTAACTTCAGCAACAACAAAAAAAAAAGCTTGTATCGGTGGTCTCATGGTTTAGGACATCACTCTTCTAATAGATTGAATTGCTGAAGACGGGAGGGCTAGGGTTATAGTTCTGGCTTTATGGTTTCATACTTTCCTTCTAAGAAAATGCGAAAAGAAAATATTTACAACATATTAAGTCTCACGAAATATGTGTGGGAAGCTTGCAAACTTATCTCAGTAAATGTAGTGTGCACAGCCAGCTTGGGGCGCTATGTATAAATGGCCGTTCTCACATACTTAACTCTAGGAGATCTCTGTGGAGGCTAAGCCCCTGCTATGTATTTGTTAATAGTGGAGTAAGGAAGGAGGAACGAGGGGAGAGAAGTAATGGGGGTTGAATGTAATTGGAAAGGTTTTTTAAGTCAACTTGGAGGAAATACAATCATATTCAAGTGACTTCTCTAGTCATAATCTAAGAAACACAATAAAGTACATTAATTTACTTACTATAATAGGTAAGCTATATTTTATCATAGTGTTTTGATTTCTTTTAAAAAAAAATCGAGCTTATACAGAGTGGGGCAGAAAGCTATGCTTCAAATTGATCTTAAAATAACAACAAAAAATTGAACATTTTAAAAATAACCTTATATAATTTATTTTTTAAGACAATGTCCTTAAAATAGCCACCATAATATGCCATACACTGTTGTATGCGCTCCTTGAAACTTTACATGACTTTGCGCAATGTATCAGTTTGAATTGCTTCAAAACATATAACCCAAATGGGCAGTTAGACGCGGTACTAAAAAAAATGCATCAACTTCTGCCACAATTCATATAGTCCCTGATTTATTTATTTTTGTGAGTCGCGTAAACATGACTAATGAACATTTCCCCCAAGAAAGCTGTTAAGTTTGATGAACGTGGTCACCAAGTGATGTCCCCAAATCGTGAAACGGGGTGCACAAGAAACATTTTGCTAAACACCTCCATTAATGTTTGACCTTTTTGACCCCTGAACAGCAACGTAAGGACATGTAGGCCTATACCAACAACACGAGGCTCCAGCAAGATTGGGTAACGGCCCACACAGTCCGAACTTTAATGGAGGTACTTCGCAAATTGTGAATTTTCCTTCTTATAATTTTTCTCGCTTAATGAAATAATCTGATTAGCCGTGCTTTGTTCATGTATTGCGCTCTTTAAAAAACAGAAATCAAGGTAAAAATTACAAAGAATTAATCAAATTCCAGCCACACTGTCAAGAATATTTTTAGTAAACTTTAACTTAGAATTAGCGTTGTAATAACATTTTCTGCTTTGCAAACATTTTCAATTAAATTTTTTTTATCAGATACTAAACTTTTAATCACTATACTACCTTGATTAAATTAATTTATTACTATATATAATAGGTTTACAGCGTATTCGTCTTTAAAAAAATATTACAAACAAACACACAAACAGCCAATGGTATGTTTATTAACACTTCCAATAAGCTATATGCATTCTATATTATAAATATATTTATATGGAGAAACGAAATTTAAACAAAATATCTCTATAATTGTTTTTAAATCATTACTCTTGAATTACCAATCAAAAGCAAGACAGTTACTTAAAATGGTTCGTCCGAACAGTTTGGTTATCTACTCTTGACTGAATAATGACTGGACTTATAGGGGTCGCGGGGTGACCTGGTGGTCTAGGGGTAAGGTGTTAGACTTCAATGCTGGGGGTCCGGGGTTCAATCCTCGGTCCCGGCACAGATTTATCTGATTACCAAACCCTTCCTTCACCTCTGACAAGACATCTTGAGGTTCGGATTCCACGTTAAACTGTAGGTCCTCCATTTAATCTCACAATCACCCTACCATTTACACATTAGCGTAAGTGCGTATAACCCAAACGGGTAGTAAGACGCAGTGCTAAAAATATTAAGAGCTAGTCAAAACACTCAAATGTTCGAGCAACATGTGCACATTCCCGTGCTAAATCCCTATTAAAGCTTGCTGGCTTGCGCATGTACATTAGCACTTCAACTGTAACACATATTTATAGTGCTCACTCCATGCTGACAAACTGCCTACAAGACCTTATCTCCCGCGCTCTCACACGAAACAGTTGCCAACATCTCGCCAAAAATTGTTTAGGGTAAAAAATTAGCACATAAATTTAAATAAGCTAGTTATTTATTTAACCCTCCTACTGTAAACATTTCATTATTTTGATGTAAATGTTTTAAATTTATGTTTTTCATTGGTTATTAGAAATGAGAACTAAAGGTTTTTTAAATATTTTTTCTTCCATAAAGTTGATAAACCTACAAATATTTAGATTAAATATACATGAAATTAATTTTTAGTAAATGGTAAAATTATAAATTAGCTTTGTAACAGCTCAGTACATTTATAAAAAATATAATAAGTGAATGTTCAAAATTAACATAAAACTTAAATTGTATATCTGGTAGTTTTTTATACTAGGTTGTACTGGGGTCCAGTGTTCCCACAAACTACTTCCGAACGATATCACTTGACGAACTGGTGTTTAACGACCTCGAAAATAACTAACACACGTTCGCAGTGATGCCAATATAGATTATCACACAGTAAATTATCGTACACTTAAAAGAGAGAAAAGTTCATTGTACTTCTTAAAGTATAATTTAATTTCAATAGTTATTGTTCTATTTGACAGCTATTTAGTTAGTTATTTACTAATCTTATTGGTTAAAAAAAAATGATTGTTTTGAGTTGAGATAATGCTATTTTAAAAAATTTTAAATGATTCTTTTTTGACAAGTGGCCATTTTAAAATAGCCTACATATTAATGTGCTTAGAAAAAACAAATATAAATCATGCGTTCATGTAAATTAAAAAATATATATCAATAAGTTAAATGATCTTTAGGATTTCGAATTGAAGTTTAGAATGGACTTATTTGATTTTATTGTTCATACTTAGCTTATCACGCCGTTCCCTTAAGGGGCAGGCAAGAAACTGTGGATACAACTCCAAAAAATAATTTTTATGTATTTCGCCTTGTTTTAAGGTATTTAAACATTTGAGTCTATAATCCTCAAAATAAACGCATTTTAAATGTTTAATAATAATCGTTTTTATGAACATTAATACTCTTTTAGTTATCAATTTGATTAGTATCTCTTAAATTAGTTGAACTAATTTTAAATGTACCAGTAAACCCTTGCGAAACTTTCACACACTCAAACTCCCCCCCTACCCACCCACCCCCCCCCACCCAAAAAAATAGTCTTTTGTTGGGTTGTTGAAATTAAATACTCAGCGAAGTGTATACACAAAATAGCAAAGAGAGTTTATTTTTTGTAATTGATACAAAAATATTGTTAGATTTTTCTTTTAGCTTAAATTTTAAACAAACAATGTGTTTTAACGTATACTGAATATGCTATGCCAGAAGTACGTTAAAAAACCTATCCACTGATACCTTATTCATCGCTGTAGGTTTTGTATTAGTTGATAAAAAGTGATGTTGACAACAGAAATAATATATAGTATTGTAATTTGTTATTACTTAATTTATTTCTAATTAAAATATCACTGCAAACTTAACTGTTGTTTAATGTAACCTGTTAGTCTTAAAGGGCTCCTCTTTACTTTAATAGACGTACAGTAACTATGGAAAAAAAATTAAACTCCTTTTTGTTTTTACAAACTGTTTTTAATACAACATTTAGTAGAGATTAGTGAAATGGAGATTCAACTATCATTTCTTACATAGGTCTCTAGCCTCCTCTTACCACGCGACTTCTTGCTTCCTCATATCCTCAGGCCTCTAATCACCTCCCAAACCCCCGACCTATAACCTTCTCCCACCCACAAACCTCTAGCCTCCTCTCATACCACGGTGGTCCCACCCACAGACATCTAATCACCTCCTGAGCCTCTAATCACCTGTTGAACTAAATGCCTCTAATCATCTCCCTAACACCAGGCCTATAGCCTCCTCCCACCCTTAGATCTCTAGCCTCCTCCTCCCACCCCCAAACTTCCGGAACTCCTCTAGTACATGGGATGTATACCAGATAGTGCAGGCAGCACTAACCATCTGAAGGGCTGAGAACATGCCCAGCTCCAGATGGAGATAAATAACATCAAACTAATATCAGGGTTGTCTTAAGAAGAAGACACTAACAATATACATTACATCGTATTTTAGCACATGATCTTCTATATTAATTAATAAAATAATATATGAAACTATCACAAATTTATCAAACTACATTTTAAAACTGATGGTGTGATATCACGGCCCTAGATTAAATAAAGACAATGTACTTTACTAATGTGAGAGGGCCTAACTTACTAACCTCAACTTGTAAACTTGTATTTTATTACAAGTCACTATCGTGTTGTTAGATGGCTGATGGGTAGAACGGGGTTGGAATCTTGGCTGATTGCACTGAGGTGGATTTCTCTACAATATTTCCCAATAAATCTACTTTAAATTCTTACGTACTCATCCTTTTTCCAACGTTTTACGTTTGGATAGTTTGGACGAGTACTATGACCAAAGAACATAAAAAACAAATATACAATACCTGTATTGTTTGATAATAATGGATAATACTTGGATATTAAGTATTATTATTATTATTATTATTATTATTAGCACCGCGTCTTACTACCCATTCGGGTTATACGCACTTACGCTAAAGTTTAAATGGTAGGGTGATTGTGAGATGAAATGAAGGACCTACAGTTTAACGTGGAATCCGAACCACGGTGGAGGCCTGGCATTCCCCACATTCACAAGATGTCTTGTCAGAGGTGAAGGAAGGGTTTGGTAATCAGATAAATCTTTGCCGGGACCGAGGATTGAACCCCGGCCGCCAGCATAGAAGTCTGACACCTTACCCCTAGACCACCAGGTCACCCTCGTATATTAAGTGTTGAGTTTAATGTCAATTTAGAGTTGATTGAGCATTATGAGAATGATTTTTACCTTACTTAAATTATACAATAAAGTACATTAAATATACCTGACAAATTTCTATAGTAAATTAACACTTAACACTTTAATAACTGATAAATTATAATGTTTAAATTGGACACTTAGCAAAATTTAACTTTATTAAGATAATATGATTATACTGAGTGATTAATAATGACCCAATAAAATCATTATTAATCACTATAAATAGATTATCTACAACAACATTTAAATATCAATAGTCTATAAGCGTAGTATAAGTGTAGATAAAATATTGTCCACACAGTAGTTCAATATGGGATACTTTAAAAATATTGGTTGAGATATTACTTACGACAAAATTTGAACCCCAATATTTTACAAAACAATTTTTTACAAAATATCAACACAATAGGATTTAGCCCTCACATACCTTAGTCCACCGAGAAAACTAACGTGACGCGATACATCACGGGCAACTGGTCACCTACTATAAGTTGCCCCGTTTCTCGTCCATACAAGAAACCTATTTTCTATCAGTCGCAAGAATGTCGTCGTCTGATGAGGACCTGGTTGTTGGCTAAATGCACTTAAAAGCTTGTAAAAAGGCCCGAAAACCATTTTTAGTACATCTGGATTTTGTTCCGGGTTTGTTCTTTCTTTGATATTGTCCGCGTCATTTTGCCACCCAGAAGTAAAAACTTGGAGGAAAACGCCCAAAAAAATCGAAACTTAAGCTTGCACAAATGTAAATAAAACACTTCGTATAGCTCCACAAGTGCACGCCGCAACGACTATCAGGCAACTTATAGCCTGGCGACCAACATGTTTGGTCTCCTTACGATGTATCGCCCAGCGCTAAGCTCTTAGTCTCCTCGGTGAACAAGTGAAGCATTGTTTAAATGTAAAAGTTGTCTAGGTGATTGGTTGCTTGGTCGTGAGTGATTAATCAGTTGGTTTTGGTCTCCTCGGTGGACGAAGGGACTAAAGAATCACCACTACAAGCAACTAGTGTAACCTACCGCAGTTGACTGACCACTGCCTGACTCGTCCTTCACCCTGATCACTCAATGACAACTCTCGTAGCTCCGTTTGATTTGGCCATGTCCAAATAATGAAAGACTAGCCCTGTCTACACAAAGTACAACTGATTATCGCGTCTGTTCAAAGACCACTCATCGCCAACTAAGTATATTTTTGATTGGCTCTTGTATTTTATTGGTCGTCTCTCCCCCACTCCTTTCGCCTTGTCATGTGTGGAATTAGATGCATTTAAATACGAGTTACCTAGTCTTAATAAAATTGACTTTTCACTTTTATCCATCATACTTGTTGGATGATACACTGTATTTGATCGCTGCCCAAGGACCGTGCTGTTCTTCAACCGCCATCACTAGGTATACGACATGGTGGAACCTTCGGTCACCCCTGCTCTTTGGAGATGGCGCCTCACCTCTCATCATATGTAACATTTTAATAATTAAGCTAGGTGTTTGGCCCAGATTTGGGCGTATGTTGTAATTCTTTACATGGATGTTCTAATGTAACGCTTTCCTAATAATTAAGCTAAGTGTTTGACCCAGATTTGGGCGTATGTTGTAATTCTTTACATGAATGTTCTAATGATATTCTTTCCTAATTATTAAGCTTGGTGTTTGACCCAGATTTAGGCGTATGTTGTAATTCTTTACATGAATGTTCTAATGTAACGCTTTCCTAATTATTAAGCTAAGTGTTTGACCCAGATTTGGGCGTATGTTGTAATTCTTTACATGAATGTTCTAATGATATTCTTTCCTAATTATTAAGCTAGGTGTTTGACCCAGATTTAGGCGTATGTTGTAATTCTTTACATAAATGTTCTAATGTAACGCTTTCCTAATAATTAAGCTAAGTATTTGACCCAGATTAGGGCGTATGTTGTAATTCTTTACATGAATGTTCTAATGTAACGCTTTCCTAATTATTAAGCTAAGTGTTTGACCCAGATTTGGGCGTATGTTGTAATTCTTTACATGAATGTTCTAATGTAACGCTTTCCTAATTATTAAGCTAAGTGTTTGGCCCATACTTGGGCGTATGTTGTAATTCTTTACATGAATGTTCTAATGTAACGCTTTCCTAATTATTAAGCTAGGTGTTTGACCCAGATTTGGGCGTATGTTGTAATTCTTTACATGAATGTTCTAATGTAACGCTTTCCTAATTATTAAGCTAAGTGTTTGACCCAGATTTAGGCGTATGTTGTAATTCTTTACATGAATGTTCTAATGTAACGCTTTCCTAATTATTAAGCTAGGTGTTTGGCCCAGATTTGGGCGTATGATGTAATTCTTTACATGAATGTTCTAATGATATTCTTTCCTAATTATTAAGCTAGGTGTTTGACCCAGATTTGGGTGTATGCTGTTTAAATAGATCTGTGTGATTCTCAGTATTATATTGTTTACATGATCTAGCCATTTTACGCTAAGATTTAATATGACTTGACTTAGTGACATGGGATTAATACGTCAGTATTGGGGACCTAATTGGGTCAGTTGCTGACTATGTGTTATGTAGACAATACCTTGGATATTATTATTTTTGGTGAGCAGCCTATGACTCACGGTGATATGCTCGAGGTTTTTGTTTGATACATTGTGAGTGCCAGACATCCTTAAGAGTATTGTCGGGCTATTAGCTCCGGCCTTAATAGGGTACTATTCTTTATTGTGTTATTTATGGACTTAGCATTTTTTGCTAGCTATAACTAACTAGCTTTGGGGCTCCTAATTAAGATTATACCCTATTATAGGTATTTACTAATCTTAGTCTCTCGTGGTCAAGGGTCAGGTTATTTATATTTTATGCTTTCAATCAAGCCGAGCTGGTGTGCTCGTAACGTAATTATTGCTGAAGGTCTCTGTTGACTTTCCTAGTTTCAAATAAATGCTGCCGTAACTTCTTTAATAAAAGTTAAACCTGCTGTGTTGGTAATAAGCTAGTTAGACTTTGTGATGAGGACTCAACGCTTTTCTGGTGTAGCTTTTGTAGCATGTTAAACCTGCTGTTTAACATGTACCATAAAAAATGCCATAAATATAATTAACACCATGAATATAAGAGCTAGTATATTTTAATAATATGTGGCATATATTAATTAATTCACGGTAGATTTATGCTGCTGGGAAAAGCCCAAGCTCTAGGAAAATTGCCACAGCTGACTATGCCGGGACCATTAGCTAAGTGACATCTTATCACAGGCCCCACTTCGAAGAAATGGCAGATATATTCACTGGGCGCCACACCAACAACGAGTGTTAGTGGTCATTCAGCACAATTCCACAACTTAAATCCTTCCCCCTCTTAGATGTTCAGATGCAAACCTTCCCTGAGTTCATCGGTTCTGTTAATATATAACAGTCATTCCTCACTTCACATTTTGTATTCTATTTTATAAATTCGACGATGGAAGAACTAGGAGGTAAATCTACATCGCCGAAGAAACTACTAGTGACTACGATGTGTCAGCCGTCAGTTTCTCCACCTCGTCGCAGATGACGTTAAAATCTGGGTTAGATTCGTAACACCTCTTTATCTATGTCCATTAGACATAATTTTTATTGTCAGAATGTCTGACTTTATTTTATATGCCTAAAAGGCATAGTTTTTGATCTTAGTCTTAACCCTCTTTTTCTATTTCCATAAGAAATAGAGTTGTTTGTCAACATTCTTACATGTTTTCCTATATCCATATGGCGTAGTTTAGAATGAATGGCTTAATGCTCTATTTATCTAGGTACATATAACTTTATTTACTATGTCAAAGTGTATAACTACCTTTTCTAAGTCCTTAAGACATAGCTTTATATATTATGGATTAATAATGACTATAAACGGTATGACCATGTTTAGGATCTCTTTATGGTGGAAATCAGGTTATTTAACGTTTTCTTCAATGTCCTAGTTAGGTCAGTGACAGATAGCAGTCCCTATTATTTTTGCCTGTAGGTGCACTACTAGTCCGTAGTAATGGCCCGCGGGGTTAGTGCTTTGTCTCCAGCCCCTTCAGGCTCCGTTTGTATTAAGTAAAACAATTATTGTTTGTAATATTTATTATGTGCCCAAAGCAAGGGTGGAAATATATATTATTGAATGTCCAGACAGTACTTATTAGGAATTGACCAGTATAGTAATTTAACAGCATAGATGCCTGAAAGCTCGCCATTTACTGTTTTTGTAATATGCTAGTTTCTCTTTTGGGAGTTTATTCTTAGGCTTTAGTAACTCTCTATGGATTTGCCTCAAGTTAGCTAGCTTGTATAACTTCCTTCATAGTAGCTCTATAAAATTAGGATTGAATACCCGTTGTTTTCCTTCACTATATTATTATTATTATTATTATCGCCGCGTCTTACTAACCGTTCTGGTTATACGCACTTACGCTAATGTGTGATGGTAAGGTGATTGTAAGATGAAATAGAGGATCTAAAGTTTAACGTGGAATCCGAACCACGGTGGAGGCCTGGCATTCCCCACATTCACAAGTTGTGATTAATACACGTCTTGTCAGAGGTGAAGGAAGGGTTTGGTAATCAGATAAATCTGTGCCGGGACCGAGGATTGAACCCCGGACCCCAGCACAGAAGTCCAACACCTTACCCCTAGACCACCAGGTCACCTATATTTAAATAAACTTATTTGTTATACTTGTATATTTCTCTTATGTTTAGTCCTTCCCAAACCTTCATGTTATAATTTTGTATGTGTAATCGCCACTTCTTCTACTTGATAGGATAAGCGAGGATTCACTATTTTCCAACGTATTATCGTACTATTTATAGCTGTTTAGCTGGAGATCTATCCGTACTGAAATAATGTTTCTACTGCCCATACAGTCTTGTATGTCTTCATTTGAAGATAGTAGTGTTGAGCAGGAGTGTTCTTTAAGAAGTTACCGCGACTAATATGTTTAAATATAGGTGACCTGGTGGTCTAGGGGTAAGGTGTCAGACTTCTGTACTGGCAGCCGGGGTTCAATCCTCGGTCCCGGCACAGATTTATCTGATTACCAAACCCTTCCTTCACCTCTGACAAGACGTGTATTAATCACAACTTGTGAATGTGGGGAATGCCAGGCCTCCACCGTGGTTCGGATTCCACGTTAAACTGTAGGTCCTTCATTTCATCTCACAATCACCCTACCATTACACATTAGCGTAAGTGCGTATAACCCGAACGGGTAGTAAGACGCGGTGCTAATAATAATAATAATAATATGTTTCGTTTAAATGAACTATTTTTGACCTAGTGGTCTGGTTCGCAGTTTAACTATGAATTATGTTAGTTCTAGTTTCGATCTCAAAGTTAGAGTTGTTTTGTTATCAATCTTGTTAATCAACATTGAGCGGGCTACAGCCCTCATTAGTCCTGTTTATATTCACCCAACCAATTAGTCTACAGCGACACTGTTTATGTTAATACTTGTATGTATATTAACTGACTTTTTTTTTAAATAAATTTAAAATACTTTTGAATTGATTTATTGTTAGGTCAGCCCTCATTATCTCCCCAATTTGTTCCCCAGGTACTGTTCTGACATGGACCTAAGGGAAGTGTCAAATGGTTCAACGCTATCCACACGCTGGTTTTATCCAAGAGAGGTTAGAGATATGTTCACCGCATCGTTAAGTAGACCATGATAATCTCCAAATGCTAATATTTATTATTTAGCACCGCGTCTTACTACCCGTTCAGGTTATACGATTTAAGTACTAATTACGCTAATGGATTGGGAATTGGGAAGGTTGAATTAGAGGAAGTGAGCCCGCATTTGCGTGGAGGGAGAGTGGAAACCGAGATTCGAACCTCGATCTCCCCGTCCTCAGCAGTCGAGCTCAACACGACAAGCGTGTTAGCCAACTACGCCACCGAGGCGGGTCAAATGCTAATAAGGCACCATTTATTTTATTAAGCAGAACTTTCCAAATACAGATAATATATTCCTTAAAATGTTAGTGACTCGATGAGAATCTACAATATTGGATAAGCTAATATGATGTACAGTCTATATTTAGCTACTGTTCGATTCATGGACATAGAACGTCACATTTAGCAAACGACAACTTGGGTTGTTACGAAAGTTGCAAATATTGAATTTAGCATTCAATTATTTATTAATGTATATATGTGAAATGCTTACTGCTATATATTCAGTGTTTAATATTCATAATACAGAAAAAATTAATATATCCTTTATTTAAACTAAAATAAATGGTAAAATTAAATACTAAACATAATGGTTCTTGGACGTGGATGACTTGAGTAGGTAATAATAAATATATTTCAATATTTAAACACATAGAAGGTTTTAAGTTAGTGCTACAACTTTCAGTAGTATGTTTATGATTATAACACAATTTTTGATAGTAACGATCTTTTAAATAAATGATGATATGCCACTATTTTGATACTTAAATAACTTGCCCCGTGGGGTAGGGTCAGTGTATCTTGCTACGAGTCTAGGGGCCCGGGATTGATTATCGGCTGGTACCTTGGGTATATTTCCCAAAGGGGGGAATCAACCCAATGGTCACCATAGTTTGGTTGTTTAGGCTTAAGTTAGGTTTAAAAGTTTCTCCTGGTCCCACACCCTCAAACTCATTATCACCATCACCTCATCTCATCGGGACATGGAAAGAGCATTCATGGAATAATGTACGATTATTACATTCGGCCGTTCCCTTAGCAACAGTACATTAGTAATGGATGATCTTACCATAAACTGGGCTATGAATGATGTAGGCCAAATGCACAATATTATTATTAATGTATAAATGAACTACAACATATTATACTAATATGCAGTATATTGAAAACGTTTGCGTATTTATCAATAAAGTTAATTTCATTTTGAAAAAAAATAGAATATTATTTGTTATATCTTTACTGTCGTTTGGTTGATAAAATATATTTAATACATTTTAAAATATTGAGACTGTATAGAGTTATGATATAAATAGAAAACAAATTATTTCTTAAAATACGAATGTTTAACACAATTTATTAATATACTATTATTTGCGAACGTTATATTACATAATTGTTTACAAATAAAACAAATTTATCCATTGTTTGTATCTTTAAAAATCTCAAATATCATGTTTATATTTTAATTATTACTGGTTTATTGGTTCATTAGGTTTTATTAATCGAATGAATGGATACATAAAAACAAATATAAGGCTTGTCTTAGAAAAATATACACATCACATCAACATTAATTTGATCAAAATGTCATAAATGTGAATTTATTGTCTCAATTCAAAATGTTTACTTTGAAGTATTAACTAATAATTTAGAATAATTACAAACACGAGCATAAATTGATAGATGTATTGGCGAAAGAGCACGGATTATTTTATGGAGATACCCATTTATGAAACACTATAATATAAAAAACATTTTGACTTGACAATGGTTGTTGAACTACCAAATCTCAACGTCGGATAAATTTATTTAAATGTTTGGGGATCCCTATTTGGAAAATTTACATTATGTTTAGGAAATGTATGTTGAAAATAATTGGCAGTTATTGGAAATTTGGGACCAAGTTTGCATAGTTAGCGTTGTTACCAAATAATTAATATAATGTCATAATTGATAATTTATTAGATCTATAATTAAACTGTTTGTAAACTTAGAGCATGTCAAAATTAAAAACATAATTTTATAATTTTATTTAATTATATAATTTATATGAATGTTTATTTGTTGAATTTTAATAAATCATTTTTAAGGATAACTAAAAATTGTAATAGAAGCATGTCGCGTCAAATATATGTTTAGCAAATCTATTTCGAGATATAGCTACATCATGATAACTTTCTTAGAATTTTAACTCTAAAAATGTAGTTTAAAATTATCATTAGATCGTTTAAGTATAGTATGCTTGTTAGATCCTATACGTGACGTGTTGTTAATAACTAAATAGGTTATAAGACTTTTCTTGGAGCGTAATTATCTCCATTTATGCATTTCATATATAGAAACATGAGTTTTTGGACAAATCCCTAAACTTACTATTCAGGGCCAGATTTATCATTAAGCTCATGATTGATCGAATACCGTTTATGATCTATTTAACTTTAGAAAATAATACTTCTCCTGCAGTTGAGCGAACTATTGAAGATAAATCCTCAAATCCATATGCACATTTGATAAACTTTAAACAAGTTTTCCTTTGGTTTGGGATTTTATAATTTTTGATACCTTTACAACGTAGAAAACTTCAAAAACTCATCAAGTATTCTTCTAAGGCTAATGAATATATGTTACTAACTATTTTGTTTTAGATTGAACATCATATTTTGATAAAGATTAGTCTGCAATAAAATTGAAGGTACCATATGTCATTTTGTCATTTCTGTGACAATTACGTTTAAAATACTATAAAAAAATAAACATAAATTCATATTTTGCACTTAATTTTGGTATCGATTCCTCCAGTGTTTCACCAGTCACTTCCTTTTCAACACTTTGGCGTTTCATTGTCTGTATTCAAGCCACTGTTAATTTCTGTTTTAACATTCTGAGATATCAACCAGTGCTGCATGGATTTTATTGTAATTTCTTTTCAATTATCTTTCAGTATCGTAATATTAAGCTACAACTAATATGTAAAGCAAATTGTATAATAAAAAAAAACACAGTAATCAGTGAGCGTGGTTCCTTCATATAGCTAGGCTTATGAATGTCACTACTGAAATCTTCTTTTTGACAAATGATGCTGTTGAACTGTTTTAGAACAGTGATATAGCCCATCAATCGACATAAAATTTTACACAAAGACTTTTATTTATTCCTTTTATATAACACATTTTATATTTTCACGTCAATACATAGGACATTTATGTCGGGTCAATCTCAGTCAACACAGTAAATTATAAGAAAGAGATTTAAAATTTATCTCACTAGTCTTTATTTATAAGTCGTTATAATGTGACATATTTATCCACTATTTACTACAACTATACCTATGCGTACACAGCCGTTTTGAACTAAGAAATATACGATTAACTTTCTTCATTATTTATTGACTAACAAAATATAAAGTTCGCGGGCGGAGTAATTTTAATGGATATGATATCCAAACAAAAGATTAAAATTAAATCAACATTTTCCTCTTTTATAGTAATTCTTTTTTATGCTTAGGGCTTACGAGCACCAAAACTCGGCCCTGTTCCTAATAATAATCCATGGAAATCTGACTTTAAAATGTAGAATTTTGTATTAAATTTGTAAAAAATATATAAGCTATACATTTCTGAAATTTAATCTTTTCTGGTAAAATATAAGCCCACATTACTTTGTAGTTGTATATATATATATATATATTTAAATAACTGTTCAAACAAGTCAACTCTCGCTACCCTGACAAAGTAGGCTACGGGTGTAAGAAAGCTACAGAACTCACCCCCAGTGGTCAGCCATGCAGCTTGTGGTGTCGGGTCGGGATTTATGTGACGCGGAGCGCGGGAAATCTAGCGTTGGGGCGCTCGGTGCGGGTCATCGTGTGCTCAGGAGCAAGGCGCGTCTCGTACTGACGTCCCGACGCCGCGCAGAGCACACGCCGCTACAAGTGCGCGAGGTGGGGATGCGTCAAATAATCCCCCCCCCTTCCCTTGTAGGCTGTTGCGGGTATAAACTCGACAAGGCCTGCTTCAGGGTAAGGAGACCCTGGTTTGACTCAAGCAGGTGTCTCAATTAATGAACTATTTGCTAAGACACCCAGGGGATATTAGTCTGGGTGATAGAAATCAGGCTGACATGTAACTTGTGCCATCAAAGGTGGAGTTCCTGCCGTTTCTTTTTCCAATCACTGTTTTCCGTCTTGTCCCTCTCCTTCTCTGTACCGTGTGTATGTCCTAAGGTCCTGGCGACCCTTCATGTGCTACGGGGTGGGTTTATTATGTAATTTTCCCACCCCTATCCCACAGAAAGCACCTTTCAGCCCGCCAGGGCGCCATTGTATGTCTGAGTGATGTTTATTATCTGTTCAATGTCGTGTGTGTTGTCGAGAGCCCTTCGAGGCTGGTGTCAAATGTCCCTAAATGTTTCTCGTGTTTTTATTCATGTTTAAATATATACGTTTACGAAAAAAAAAAACACTTACAAACAAACAAACAAAGGTGGAGTGTATGTGTATTGCGTTTTACTATCCGGCTGACTATATTAACTTTAATTTGATAATCAGGTAGGAGTAAGGAATGCATAATTAAGAAGAATTATACCCACGCGTTTGTGGAAGCACCTCCCTAAATGCACCCATCTGGGATACTAACCCTAACCTCTCCACCACTGGCAAATCAGATTTTATTAGCCTAGTTTAGATAGGTTTCAAGTTGTAATCTGGGGCTTTTAAAGTGCTTGTTAAATAAATTATTGTTATTATTATTATTAGTATTATCATTACTATACTCACTCTTATTGATGCAATTAATTTCTGACCAGAGTAGGGTTTTTGACTTATGTCAGAATGGTATTAATCTCTCAAAACTTTGTAATTTGTAATTTTGGTCTAGCTCCTTCATATGTCAATTGATTTAGTAACTATTTGCGTAGTAGATCATTTGCTATTAAAATAGATTCGCACACCTCCAACACCTTTTCAGCCTCTTGTGGTAAATCCCAGAGCTCTAACTGTGGGCCACTACTCTTTAATGTGTTTGTTTATTGATATAGTTAGTATTACTAAATACTTACCCGCCTCTGTGGCGTAGTTGGTTAACGCACTAGTCGTGTTGAGCTCGACTGCTGAGGATGGGGAGATCGAGGTTCGAATCTCGGTCGTGTGAACTGGGGGTGGTTTTTCCTAAATGGTTTTCCACTCTCCCCCCACGCAAATGTGGGTTCATTTCCTCTAATTCAACCTTCCCAATTCCTAATCCATTAGCGTAATTAGTACTTAAAGCGTATAACCCGAACGGGTAGTAAGACGCGGTGCTAAATAATAATAATAATAATAGTAATAATACTAATACTAAATACTTAAACTCATTTAGCTATTTACTCTTGAAGAGTGATTCCAATTTATTTAAAAATATCGAAAAATTATCAGATGGTTTCACTTTTCAAAATGATATAAATGGTATTCTGCTATGGTGTATTGAAAATTGAATGTATATTAATTAATAAAAACCAAATCCATATTTCTACTAGGAAAACTAGTCCTATATATTTTACCTATTAATTGTTCAGCGATAACTAATTTCACTCCCCTTATATTAATGATCTAGGTGTTCTCCTAGATGACAAACTCTACTTTCAATATCACCTCGGGTGACCTGGTGGTCTAGGGGTAAGGTGTCAGACTTCTATGCTGGCGGCCGGGGTTCAAACCTCGGTCCCGGCACAGATTTATCTGAAGAATGTGTGGAATGCCAGGCCACCACCGTGGTTCGGATTCCACGTTAAACTGTAGGTCCTTCATTTCATCTCACAATCACTCTACCATAACACATTAGTGTAAGTGCGTATAACCCGAACGGGTAGTAAGACGCGGTGCTAATAATAATAATAATAATAATAATATCACCTCTTCTCCTTGACCCGCTTCAGTGGCCGTATGGTCTAAAACGCTATCCTCACAATAGACTAGACTGCCAATGACAGGGGGATAGAGGCTCGATCCCGGTCGGATTTATTGAGAGTGGTCTTTTACTAAATGGTTCCTCACTCTCTCCAAGCAAATGGGAGTACACTCCTTCTAAATTCAACCTTCCTCACCCTTTAGTGTAGTTAGTACATAAGCATATAACCCGAATGGGAAGTAAAACGCGGTGGTAACAAAAAATCTCTTTATGAAAGTTGACTGTATTTTATACCTGCACTATACCTTGGTTAGATATAAGCTCTAATATGCTATATTTTCTTTGAATTCCATTACCTTAACTTACTTTCTCAGATTAAAAAATGTTCAAAGTAGAATATTTGCTGCTTCCTATGGTAAATTATTTCTTAATCGGTCTTACTATGATTATGACCGAAGTCTAGACCTTTAAGTGATACAAACTCTTTTCTCACACATACCTTTTTGGGATAACGAGTTTTTTAATGTTTTTAATTTGTAAATTGTAATTGTAAATTTGCCCTCGAACATACCTATAGGTATTCGTGACCTTACCCCAAAAAGCTAAAAAATATAAGAAGTTATTTAAATTTTAGAATTAATATTTGTAAAGAACTGGGGTGGAAAACAAAGCATTTAAAAATTAATTAAAAAAATTGTCGATGCAGTGTAAAATTTGAATATTTGCAATAAAGTGGGGTCAGGAAGGTCAGGAAATCCCTAAAATATATCATTTGAAAATGTATTTTATCCGCAGATGTTCTAAAACAATCGTCGTTTGTGCTGCGTTAGTGCTGGTTATCGCTCAATTTTGATCGCTGTGCTGCAAATATGATTTATTATGGCTGAAGGGTGACCAAGTTTATACAAAATTAGAACCAAAGTAAAAATTAGAGGCTTATATCCTGATTGCGATCAGGGCAAAATTCATCCAAATTGCGAACACACCCAAAAATGTTATGGCCACCTAAATACCCAATGTCCAGATCACGAACAAGTAAAAGAGCAACGCGATGGAATTCATACGTGAAAGTGGTGGGTGACACGGGTGGAAGTAGCCCAAGATTATTAGCAAATAGTCCGGACAAAAATAGGAGAAAGCTGAACATTTCAGGATCGGCTCAGAATGACATGCCCTACAATATATCAAAACTCCCCTAAAGTCCGAGGCTTGGCTTTTTTT
>CABFVZ010003130.1:74439-86344 GCA_902151445.1 Timema monikensis
TCTAAAAGTCCATAAATACCTAAAAATTATTTTAAAACGAGCAAAAATTAGAAGAACACTTAAAATTTCAGGATCAACTCAGAATTAAATGTTTTACAACATATCAAAATTCCCTTAAAGTCTGAGGTTTTGATTATTTGGTAGAAGACTCCAAATCTCAAAAAGTCCAAAAGTATCGTACTTTTAAATTATTTTAAAACGATAAAATAATTAGCGGAACGGTGTAAATTTCAGTGTCGACTCAGAATTACATGTGTTACAACATATCAAAAGTTCCTTAAGGTCCGAGGCTTGACTTTTATGTTTAAAGACCCAAAAGTTCAAAAAGTGAACTAGTAAATTAGCCTCCAAGGCATAAATATAAATTAATTTCACTCATGTCCCAGCTAAATTTATCCCCAAGTAAATTTCTTAAAGTTAACACACAACAATATCTCACCCCATTAATAAATCTAATGTTATAGCTTATTTTTCAAAATATATTAATTAGTTCGTCCACGTTTTCTTAACTATCCATAGTGATAGATGGTGAAGGGGAGTTGCTGCTTAACTACATTGTAGAGCACGCCAACCCGCTCTTGTTGCATTCACAGTTGCGTTCGCAACCTTCCTTACAGCCACAGCAGATAAGATTGCAAAGCTTTTCTGGGGCTGGAGGGAGAAATGTCATGACAAAAACACAACAAGACGAAGAATTTGAAATTTTGTCATTTTCTTTAAAACATATTATATAAATTTTGATCGAATGAATTAAAATGTAAGCATTAACAAAAAAATTGCCCCAGTTTAATAATATGTTTACCTTTCCAATAAGCTGCAAGCCCCAGTGAGAAGAATATATAACCTCTGTTGCACCTGCAGATACACTCTAAGTGAGTGTTGAAGGGAGGCAGCACTGGTAGGTTGAAGCACAGCTATGTCGAAAGTAGCAGTGACAGACTGACGAGCTACAGCTTGGAGATATATTTTATAACGCAGCTCATTTAGGGAGTTACAGTATTCTTTTTTGTACAAGGACAAAATAAACAGTTCCTCCACTGAAGATACTTCATCAGGAGTAGCAGAAGGATAATTGAAAATCAGAACTTTCCTGGACAGCTCTTTAACATTTTGCAAGAGGTCAAAAAACCATTTCTTTCCTTTTCTGAAAAGGATAGATGTCATATCACACACAACCTGTCATTGCATGAGTACACAGAAGGGTGTTTTTTACAGGACTTAGGGCTTCTTGGAGCTCCACGATATTGTGAATTTTATCAGGTTTGCCAGTTTTTCCAGGAAGTAGGAGAGATAGTTTACTGCTTGAAAGTGCACGCACAGCTAGCACAAGATATCTGTATCAATTGCTATAATTGTTACATATTTCCAAGCTGAAAACTCAATGGCAGTCGAAACAAAAAGACAATCTGCATCTCCCTTGCTAACTGGACCAAGATTCCACAATTCCGTATGTAAAAGTTTGATAAAACGTGATTTATTTTTGCAATTTGCTAGAAACTCTTCCTGAAGGGATGTGGCATCCATGTCAAGATCAATTGCTAAATCTATCGAGGGTTTCTTGCTGCTCTGATGTTTCTGCTCCTCCACTTTAGTTTTCGGTGGACCCTAATACCCATCAAACACTGTGTCTTTTGGTGCACTTTCTTTGCAAGAAGAAACAGATTCTAAGAACCCAGCGAGGGCTGATTTCCTCGTTTTCCTAATCGATATTTCGTCAAACAAAGACATAGATCTAGTAGCTTGTTTGTATGAAAAGAACTGCAATAACTCAAGTCCAGATCGGAATACACACATAATACGATTAAATAGCTGTTGATGATTTATTTTCACGCTTGAGAGACTCACAAGTTATCTCCTGCGTTTCCAGGATATCATTTCGGGGAAAGAAGATGGAAGTCACGAATTTATTAAGAGATAGAAAAGTATGGGGCTTAGGAGGACTTAGGGGACTTTTGATTATTATGTTATAAAGCAAATAATTCTGAGTAACTCCTGAAATCTGCGTTCTTATAATTTTTCCCATTTTAAAATAATTTTTAAGTATTTATGGACTTTTTAAACCTTGGGGTCTTCTACAAAAAAAAATCCAAGCCTCGGACTTTAGAGGACTTTTGATATGTTGTAAGGCATGTCATTCTGAGCTGATCCTGAAATTTCCAGCTTTCTTCGAATTTTTTCCGGGCTTACCTGTTTTTTCCGACCAAATTCCTGGACTAAAAGGGTTACTGGCAGCATATACCGGGCACTGGACCTTTTCTTCTGACCAAGCTTACCTTAACCTAACCTAACATAACCTAGCTTAGCTTAACCTAACTTAACCTAGAAATACTTATGCGTGTAATTTAGTTAAATTAAATCTGACAGGTCCGAAAGAACTTACGGCTTCTAGACCCCCGTGGGCCACCTTATTATTAAATTAGGGTAGAAATGGCATAGCAACATGGCATGTCCGCAATATGGACTCCTTCCCATACATCAAAAATCTCATATCCGCAATCTGAACTGTTTACAATCAATAGGCCACCAATTATAGAGCCACCCAGTTTTGGAAACGACCATTTATTATGCTACAGTAGAGCTGCTCAAATATTGATTTTCATCATTTATTATTATTATCATTATTATTATTAGCACCGCGTCTTACTACCCGTTCGGCTTATACGCACTTACGCTAATGTGTAATGGTAGGGTGACTGTGAGATGAAATCGAGGGCCTACAGCTTACCGTTGAATCCGAACCACGGTGGAGGCCTGGTATTTCACACATTCACAAGATGTGATTAATACAAGTCTTGTCAGAGGTGAAAGAATGGTTTGGCAATCAGATAAATCTGTGCTGGGACCGAGGATTGAACCCCGGAACAGAAGTCTGACACCTTACCCTTAGGTCACCTTCATTATTAATAACTCAAATATATTCCACTTATGCGATCGTAAAATTGTTGTTTCTGTCATTAGTAGCTCATATGCAGCTACTTGTACTAGTATAAATAGAGCTGATGCTATATTACAAAAACGATTCCATGATAATATAAGAGGCCTGTCCACAAAGTAAAGTACGATGAAGTAAAACAAAGAAACTGTAGGGATAGAAAAAATCTATACATACATATATACATACATACCTACATTATAAATACATACACACATACACACATAGTTCATGTTTCCGCTTAGTCCCCATAGACTTTGAGACATTTATGATTATGTTGACATCTACTTCCTTATTCTTATTTTAAAATGTCTGCTGCCAAAGATTTGAGCCATTGATTAAGACTATTTTTCAGTTTCTTGCTTTCTGAAAAATTCTGGGAAGACAGTGAAAGTCACTTGGAGCGAGGTGTGGGCTTTAGAGTTGGTGGGTAAGCAGTTCCCACCCAACTTGTGAATTTGTTGAACAGTTCGAGTTGCAGTGTGGACTTAAAAATATAGTCGTGCAAAAGAAGAATGCCTGATGTCAGCATTCTATGTATTTTATTCTTTACTAAGCATCTGAGACTTTTTAAGGTTTCACAATATCCTGCAACATTTATGGTTGTTCTTTGTTCTAAAAACTCAACAAGAAAGACACCCTTTTTGTCCTAATAAACAGTGGCGATGTGTATTTTTTTATGGAATATTCATGTTTAAACATTTTTTTCCCTTAGGGGATGTTGAATGGCACCACTGCATCGATTGCCCTTTTTTTTCAACAGTAGTGTACGAAACCCAAATCTCATTACCAATTACGATATGGGGGGGGAAAAAAATCTTCTCTTTACTTTTCAAAACGCTACCAAAACTTTGAGCTGATTCCATGCGTTTCTGTTTGAGTGCTTCAGTCCTTATTTTAGGGACCGATATGGCACACAGTTGTTTTTTTGTAGCCAAGCTTTTCTATCACAACTTCATGAATGAGTGACTGTGAAACATCTGGGAATTCAACAGAAAGTTTCGTAACTGTAAAACGGCGATTCTCATGAATTTTAGTGTTCGCACGTTCCACCAAACTGTCAGTCAACACACATTATCGGCCACTGCGCCCTTCATCGTGCACATTGGTGTAGCCTCTTTAAATAGATAGACCCCCACTGTCTCTCTTCAAATCAGGCCCTTAAACCTTCCAAATCCGATGGTTAATATCTGTAGCGCAAAAGTTTAGCGCTAAAAAAAAAGCATTACACAACGAATCTCACAGCTGGCGGGATTATTTATGACGAAACTCGTTTTAAATCACTCTCACAGAACACAAAATGAAAATGTGATGGAAGTAAAGTGGTAAACAGAAAGCTTATGGGCCACTTTATCATAGTGAGAATGCTAAACCCTTCCTATTTATATTATTTGGCGGTAATATATCAACGGACCTTACTTTGTGGATGAGCTTCGGATTAATTACTAACATAAAAATACGCAAACCATATATATCATATATCTTTATTAAATATATATCATATTATTTAAATTAAAAATGACACAGGGACACGGGAATCGAACCCAGGACCTTTGGTAGTGTCCAGGTGTTATTTTTAAATTTAAAGTATATGATATTTAAAAGCCGATATTATAACCATAGCTAATAAATATATGGCTTGGCTATTTGACCTATATAATTTTATATATAGTATATATTTAAAAGTAAATAACATAGTCTCTTTACATAATAATAGAGCCCACGTAAATGGTTATAAATACATTTCAATATATTGGTATATTGATATAGTCAGGTGAAATAAGATACTCACAATAACTTATTAACTCAAACTAAGATTTAGATGATGTATTTATTTATATTCAAACAATTTGTATCCCTCGAGATATTAAATAAAGTTTAGCACGCATTAATAGCGTTACATATTAGATATAGGAGAGTTATCTTAAACTATTGAATGGTATGCAGTGAGGCGTCTCATGTACTGTACATGGACAAGCTGTGCAAACAAACGTACCCGTGTAAAGACTCGAACGTGTAAAGGAGGAGACAGAAACGATAATAGTTCTTCCTTCCCGACGTTACTTGGACCATTAATCACTGGCGGTCGCAAAGAACACGAAGAGAGGAAGTGTCTGATAGGCCTACAAAGAAACAGAATAGACGCAAAGAATAATTTGTTACCTCCCCAGGATAGAGGGAGGTCCCCCAATACTTAGTTACAAAATTATTGACCAACCTCATTTAATTACACCCCCGCATATTAATGTCATTATATTGTTTGCAATATAATTTATTCAAATATTAATATAGAATATTAGTTTTATATAGTTTTTAAACTTCTATGCAAATGACATATCTAGATAATATTATCGCTACACAATAAATAAATATATGTGTATGCATACGTGTGCACCCCGTTTACCCTGAAAGATTGCAATCTTACCTTGACATATACTAGCTATACCATGGTGGAATAAAGCAAGGGACGCTTGCTAACTTACAAGGTAAACTAAGGGTCGATTACATATACATATAGACTTGTGTATGACTGTATAAAAGTGTATGCACTATACCTTACAGACTTTTGTACGGATATATAAAAATATATGCACTATACATACAGACTTTGTATGAATATATAAAATATATATGCACTATACATGCAGACTGTTGTATGGATCTATTAAAATGTATGCACTGGTCATACAAGCAAGTGTATGACTGTATAAAAATGTATGCACTATACATGTTGCAGTCCAAACCCGATTCCAGGACAATCTAGTTCGGACTAGGCCGAATTGAAACATCCTGCCGCTTGTACGATAAACTGATATAGCCTGATGTTTTTAGGCAATGCTAGTTTTTATTCTTCTTAACCCACACTATGAATCGGCCTTGGACAGATTTCATCATTCACACACAGTTCGCACGCAAATGTTGTTAGCTAACCTAACCTAGCCTAACCTATACTAAACCTGGTTTGTCCTAACAAAATTGTAGGCTATACTAATTTATGCTATGAGCTAGGCCAAAATTGCAGGAGTAACGAATTTTGACTAGGCTAAACTATTACATATTGAGGCTCTTATGGCCCGTCTACAACCAAACGCACCCGCTTGTCGGACTCGCAACTACGCAATAACGTAATTTTGTCTGTCTACAATAGCTTACACAAACACAATTGTATATCGGAACTGTCGGACCAGCTTGTCGGGAGGAGATGAACATTGTCCATCTCTTGCCTTTATGTAGTTGCGTTGGCTTGCGTTCAGCCAATCAAAAAACAAATATGGATGGACTACTAAAATCAAATAATTTGATGTTATTTGGTCTATGACAAAAACGCTTGGAAATGTATAATAATGAATACAGGATTTTCAATTAAAATCATGTGTATTTATCCAGTTAAATATTTTTTAAATATTTATTTCTTATTTGAAAACATTAATATGAATTTGACTTTCATAGTCATCATTGATGTGTGTTCCTATTGGTTGAAATTACGTTTTACGACTTTTCATTGTAGACATTCTATTTTGTATTTAATAAAAGCGTAATTACGAGTGCATTTGCGATTGCGTAGTTGCGAGTCCGACAAGCGGGTATGTTGGTTGTAGACTGGCCTTTAGGATGTATCAATTTGGCCTGATCCGATCTAGTTTGTCCTGTAATCGGGTTTAAGCGGTAACATATATTCAAAGTTGTTTGTCTAGATTTAAAAATGTAGGTATTGAAACTCACTGTTGGAGCTTACTCTTTAATAGTGGATTTGTTGTTAAGTAAAACCGAGCCTTGAGAACCACTGATTGAAACACAGTCGTTGCAGTAAATTAAATATTGGTTTATTGTCTAAATATAGTGATTGACAGACATAGTAGCTAATCTGCTTCCTTGACCTGGTCACACCTTGCCCTCAAGCAAGAGATGTATCGAATACCTCGGTGCCACGCGGGTCCCCAATAGCGACGGGAAAAAATTATCGATACGTTACTAATACCTATCGATATTTTCCTTTCGTTACTAGTATTTTTTACTAGGTATTTTTTTTCCGATAATTTTGCTGATATTAGTAATCACACACCGATATCGGATCAGTATCAAAAGAAACAACCTTTTGTTAACTTCACTTGTGATGGAATTAAAATGTTTACTAGAGGCGACTGTAGAGGAAGAACAAAATACACTATTTCTCAATTCTCACTCATTTTCTGAATTACAGGCAAGAAGTAACTCTAGCATATTAAATATATATTCCGTGCTCTAGATAGTCAAGCCCAACAATATTTATTTGCTCTAGCTACATCAGTTCCTGCTGAGCGTCTATTTTCCAAGGAAGGAACTACCTTAACTAAATCAAGGAACAGGCTTTTGGGGGGAAATGGATAACTCCTTCTTCTCAGTGGGGTGACCTGGTGGTCTAGGGGTAAGGTGTCAGACTTCTGTGCTGGCGGCCGGGGTTCAATCCTCGGTCACGGCACAGATTTATCTGATATCCAAACCCTTCCTTCACCTCTGACAAGACATCTTGTGAATGTGGGGAATGACAGGCCACCACCGTGGTTCGGATTCCACGTTAAACTGTAGGTCCTTCATTTCACCTCACAATCACAATACCATTACACATTAGCGTAAGTGCGTATAACCCAAACGGGTAGTAAGACGCGGTGCTAATAATAATAATAATAATAATAATTCTTCTCAGTGACTGCACTGAAGCAGCTATAAGTTATTCTTTAGTCATTTTGTTTTATCTTTGAACATTTTTTTTTATTTTGTTATGGTTCATTGCCTAAGCAAGGTAAGTTCACCAACTTAAATGGTTAAAGAAAGATACAGAATAGATTGAAAAAAATATATTACTAATCATATTTAGCTATTAAATAACTTTCCATCAGCTACATTTTCATAGACATTCTGAAAGCTGGTAAGGTAAAACCTTTTATAGTATTCATCATAAAATAATCTACTATCCATCACTCCTTCCAAGTTCCAACACATAGACCTAAATATACTATAATATGGTTAAATCATTATAATTTTCAGTGTTTAAATAAATATTAAAATACAATTATGATGCAAGATATGATACTAGATCCCAAAAAAAGAAACTAGATTAAAATTTCGATACCGATACGTACTGTTAACTATTCTTTCGATACTTATATGGTATCAATACTTTTCTTCTGATACTTTTAATGAGTACAGTATCGATACCCTCCTTTCGATACCACATCCTTAGTCTCCCCCCNCGTGCAGCGCAGCTGTCGTCGTGGCCAGTTTCCAAACTACTAGACTGCGGCCGACAACCACGCCGCGACCATTCAGACTTCAAGGGGTGGGAAGGGATCCAGACGGAACAGTTACAATAATTATACACTAACGTTGCATCGATAGCTGCAGATTATTGCACTAAAATGTATTATTCTAAACGTTTTATTGGGAAAGGTTCTTCATAAAAAAGCTCTCACTCGACTTGCTAGTTAAAAGTTTACTCGTAAAAGACTATCGAATTAATTTAAATCAAAAGGTATATTTTTCTCCCCGCTCACACCATGATGAGAACTTTAAAATGATCCCTCTCTCAGCTCTCTATCTATTTGTTGCACCAAAGAGAAACATTATAATCTAGTGATGTGCTGTGAAATTATACACAAATAATGGTTTCCATGGTGATGCAAACAAATAATAAATGTGCAGATGACCCACTGGCCACAAAAAAGGAAAAGATGGAAAATACGCCAGGAAAGTTGGATTTTAATTTTAAGCTATTATAAATATAATATAAATGTTATATTGAATAATTATAGTAAATATGTATTATGTATAATTATGATATATTCATCCAGTATAGCATCAAGTACTCTCTGAATTGACATCCCACAAGGCCTTCATTACGTTGTGTCTAACCACCCTACCATTAAAGGATTTCCGAATTGATTTCTAAAATGTATTCATTGTTGTGAGCTTTGTATATTACGCTAAGTCCGGACTAACCAAATATTTTCTCTGAAGAATTAAATATAACTATATAAATTCTGTTATATTTTATCTAAATTTTAATTCTGGTAATTCAGTAATCTCGAATGGTATTCGAGCTTCAACAGCCTCATTACTGACAGTCTTCATTGCTATATATAACCTAATTTAACGTATATATTAAAGTTTTGTTTAGTTCAGTGGTCTTGGGGTAAAGTACTCGCCTCAGGACTCGATGTTCGTGGCTTCAAACCCAAACGAGAACGATAGATTTTTCTTGAGCGTTAAATATCGATAGCATAACTTTCTTCGGAGGTGAATTAAGTTGGGTGATCCAAAGTTGACTGTGACGTGTAAAATAACCCTGGAAGATAAGTGAAATATTTGTCTTGCTGATTTGGTGGGATCTTTCGCACTCGCTCATATAAATTTATCGCAGAAAGCTATGTGGAGCTACCACACTTCCTGAACTCCCTATTGCATAGGATTTCTACCAGATGGTGCGGGCAAAACTAACCAGCCGAAGGTCTGAGTTCATGCTTAGCTACGGATGGATAGAAGTCACATCAAACCAACCATGACTTAAGGAGATAATTAAAAGTGTTCTTACTAAGTCTCTATGCTTCCAAAAACCCATTATAAAGATTATATATTACAGTAAAAATATTTTAATTAGTTCCAAACAATAATTTGATCTTAGAACTAAAAGAAATACATATTCAAGGGGAAATAATCGTATTTTAACCCTCCTCGGTGGCGTAGTTGGCTAACGCGCTTGTCGTGTTGAGCTCGACTGCTGAGGACGGGGAGATCGAGGTTCGAATCTCGGTCGGGTGAACTGGGGTGGTTTTTCCTAAATGGTTTTCCACTCTCCCTCCACGCAGATGCGGGTTCACTTCCTCTATTTCAACCTTCCCAATTCCTAATCCATTAGCGTAATTAGTACTGCGTATAACCCGAATGGGTAGTAAGACGCGGTGCTAAATATATATATAATATAAATCGTATTTTAACACGTGTATTCAATGGTTAACAAACTTTAAAGTGATTACCACTCATGCTATCTTTAAAAAACTGTACCTATCCTTTTTTTCACTCTTATAGTCTAATGTAATCATGAATTGATACGTTCAAATTATACTCAACTCAGAATATGCGGACACTCAAGGTACTATATGTATTTCAACCACGCCACGTATGAGTTTAGGCCAACTTAACTTTGATTGAATTAGCTATGCTTATTTTGCTATTCGACTGTACTGAGGGTTTTTATTTGTTCATAAATGTTTGTACTTAATAGTCCATGCCTATTTGAATTATCTCTGCTGTTTTCTTTTTAGGTTTGATAGGTTAGGTGTGATTAAGTTAGGCCAGCTTAGATTGTGGTGTTTTAATGTAACAATTGACTGTACAATTGATTGAAATATACCTTTATGTATCATTCTGAACACAAGTTTGTCTATCCTTCAAATATTATATAGACTTCAATCCTTCGGACGCAACTCAGGGGGTATTAAAATTGTATCTGTCCCTTCTTCGGGACGAAACTCTGTCAAATAGTGGTACTTTGGACATAACTCGATAAACAGGCTGTCTACTGGGTTTAAAAAAAGTCTAGAAAGTCACAAAAAATTCAGTAATTGAAAAAAAGGTACAAAATTCCCTGAATATTAATGAATTGTCAATATTTAGGTCATAAAGTCACGAAAATATTTTTGTTTTGATTTCCCGCGTATCGTAACAATGCGAACGCATCAAAAGTTGCTCCACCCACTACCCATGATTCCATGCGCTAGCCGTAAGTTGCCTGATGCTGTTTACCGTGATACCAAGGACCAAGTTAACGTTCGCCATCTAGTTAAAGTTTAATGTTACGTGTGAGTGCATTATGCCTCTATAGTGTAGGCCTACTTGCATTTTATAATGTTCGACCGTTTACCAAAAGAATTTTATGGTCAAAATAGATCACCAAAAAGTTACTAATTTGGTTTCTCCAATTCAGTAGACACCCTGATAAAGGTCCAAAGATTCCATATTAGCTATAACATACTTTTATTAAAGTTGTATGTCTTATGCCAAACATTTATAACTCTCTTATAGTGGTTATTGTTCTAAACCTTCAAACTTCTTAAGATCTAAACACTGCCAATTAGTAAAAATACCTCTTTCATTTCTTTATGTAATTAATTCCCATTTTAATATTGAGTAGCTCAGTCCCCGTCCTCAAGTCCATCTGACACAAACACTCCTCATTATATTATCAGAACAAACGAACTTCAGTCTCCTTGCTCCTTACCCGCCCCCAATCTTGGGGATTGGGTAAGCCAAGCTGTTTTAATTTACCAGAGAGAAAACCTCCTTCTAACATTGACATATTACTAACGCCTTGCCTTTGAAATTAAAGAAATAATTGCAAATAGTCTAGTTTCTTCTCATTAAATTTGTTTCGAACATTTTATTTCTCTTTTTTTTTAAGTCTTGGGAATATATTTACTAATTGTTTCCAAATCTGAACTCAAAATTCTTTCATTTAATTAAAATTGGATGTTATTAAAATAAATACTGGTAACTATTCAGTTTTATTAATGTAAAACCACAAACTTTTTTTAAAAAAGTGCTTGGTTTTTAAAACATATTATTGCTGTATAAAATTGTTATTTTTATTCTTTCATAGACAAATCATATGAATAAATGACTTATTTAATTGTAAATTTAATTTAGAAATAATTTGCCTCTCAGGGTTTAGAAAGATTTTATAATACACATAAGTTATTACAATCTAAATTATATATTATATTTTTATTCGTCAATTATTTTAATAAAATCTATAACTTTGACAAGAACTGGTGGCATTACTGAATACAGCGTTAGGCTCGTAATAAAATGAATCACCAGGAATGCAAAGACTGGAGTTTTAATCCCGGTTGGATACGTTGGGGGTAGTTTTCCACTTGCGATTTATGACTGTAGTGTAATCCCAAGCTCTAGATATTAGAGGGATTCAATACAAAAAAA